>JAYKKI010000108.1:3462500-3707500 GCA_039881145.1 Druceiella hillmani | reverse complement strand
TAGACAATCAATTCTTTCGTTAATAGATACAATATCTCAACTTTTAAGCGATGATTTAAATGATAAATGTATAATATTAAAATATTAAATCACACAATTAAATGAAACTACGCGATGTAGTATTATTTCTACTTTCTTTAAGTTCTTTACCACGACCTAAGTTTCGTTGTATTACATCTTTAGGTGGGCTATTACCAAAGATTTTTGCTAAGATCTTTGCTAATAGCCCACCTGAGGATGTTGTAATACAATGAAACCTAGGTCGTGGTAAAGAACTTGAAGAAAGTAGAAATAATACTACATCACGTAGTTTCATTTAATTGTGAAGTTAAGTAGTGTTATATAAGCATATAATAGAAAGAAAGAGAAAATGCTGAAAAGATTGTCTGAAGATATAAAAATTGGGAACAGTCTTATATTTGCGGTTAGCATACAGAAGTTTATGTGGAAGTCCACTGCATTGATAACGTTTTACTAATTTTTAATAAACGAATTACAGCATTAAGATTTGTCATTCAACAACTATCCTCTAGAACTTTTTGCAACCACGGTAAAACTTTGGTTACTTAATAACTTCTAACTTCAATCACGTCAATCCTAGTTGGTAGGAGCGTAAACTAACTTTAGTTTGAAATTTTAAACTGACGTATACCTATTCCATATTAATTCATTAAAAAAAACAAAGGTTCAAAAAGAAAATAAAACTTTTATTAGGATTTTAGATAACAGTGATTTAAGTAATGTCTCAGAATCCCACAAAAAAATTCGGGTGAAAAAAAATTAGTAACTTCTCGTCGAACTATTCAAGGGTTGTCGTGAGCAATAGAAAGGTTTGAAATATGAAACTTTGCCAGGTTCAATTTCTGCATCGAGCTTTAATTATATGTTATATAAGAACACAATAAAACATGTTTTCGGTTAAATACTGAAATTTCAGCTTGGCAGGTGTTTCATATTTAATAGGTATTCAAAAATTAAATTGAATATGGTTTTTGAGAATCTGGAATTTTGTATTACATAATAAGTGTAAACAATTTTCTAATTTGAAATCTCAGTATTCAATTGACAACACGTTTAACGAAAATGAGTTTAATTTAGTTACAATTTAATTCAGTCAGAATGGTCGGAAATTGGTTATTTTTTATAAAATTGTTTGTGGTGGGATAATATAATTCTGCAACCACGTTGTAATTTTGACATTTAATATTATATAATTTAACTGATCTAACATCGAGATTAAATATCAACATAATTTTATCCACGTCGTTAATTAGACGTGATTTTTTAATGTTTAATCTCTAATTACCTTAAAAGGTTCCGATTTGCGACAACCCGATAATAAATCGGTTGATTTTAATTATAGCAAACCATAAGCAACATTAAGGCGACACTACATATAGTTATTGTTCGAGCTTCTCCTTCTGTTTGTTATAATATCACAAACAAACACTTCCTCCGTTTTATCTTGGTCTCTTTTATTTTAATACTTTTGTTGTTAGATAAACTAATTCTTTTTCCACTCACGGGATCCCAGGGATACAAGAAGAATTATGATGTTCAATTAAACTTAGATTCTATTATCGGTATTTTTAATCCAAATATTTGGTATATTTTTGTCTTGCAATAAGATACTTTTGAAAATTTTTCACTAAAATGGTCTATGAACCTTTTCGTTCTGTGCATCAGAATTATTTCACCTGGCCATGGCAAGTTGTTAATACATTTTTATCTTTAATATAAGTTAAAGGAAAATAAAATAAATTCACATAAACGTAAAACTAAAAATATATCTGCACACTAAGAAATTTAATGACATTTAAATGTTTTTCTTTAGGATTCAGAGCAAAGAATTGACTACGTGCAAGCCGAACTTGTACTATTAGTATTTAAGCCGTTGTTCAGACATATGGATATCGAAACAGACATGATGTTTGTTATAATAATGTGTGATGCTTATACAAGCATCGATATTGCACTCTTTGTGTAAAGGTAGTTGGAAATGTCAGGACCTATTTTTTCAATGTTCAAAAAAGGACCGCTTTAATTACTAGATGTTTATAAGCACCCTCAAATGAACCTCTTTAGGTTTATAGGAAATCAAGCAGCGAGCTGGCGTATGTATTCCAGATTTCTTAGTTTGCCGTAAATGCTTGAAAACTAGATGTTCAATATTTCTGGAATCTTTCGTGTCATATAAAGTGGGTTTTTGTTTCAGTGAACGACTTAATTTTCTTGTCGTTAACCTTGGTGGGTCTTTCTAATAAAAGAGCATTGTGGAAGTCAAAGCTAACAGGGCGCAGTTTTGTAAACCACATTTGACACTGATATTTTTGTAAAGTATGGTCACAAACAAATTTACGCATCTTTGTAAAAGCTTGACGAATGCTCTTCCCTTTACAGAAGTAAATGTAGCGAAAATACAGCTCGTGGTCTTCAGCCTTACCCTTATTACAAATTATACCAAACTCAATAAAATCTTTCTAACTTCATAAAATTTTTTTTTTATTAAGTTAGAAGCTATGCCATAGCAATTATGCAAATGCAAATTATTCCATTAACTCAAAAACGAACTAGCTCCTTCTTTTGTCAAGACTGGGTTTCAAATTTTTCAAAAACATTCTTGAGTTTATTGAAAATTAAGATTGGTGATAGGAATAAATGTCATAGTAACTTGATAAATAGTGAAAATATAAAGAAGCACAAAATAACTTTTACCTTATGGTGTCTGTCTGTCAATCTGGCAAACGTACTACTAACTTTTGATCTATCTTCTCTTAATATCGATAAAATTGGGTATGTGTTTAATAAAGAAACCTATTTTTAATCGTGCATCGTTTATTATTCGAAATCCGATCGAATAGCGAAATAAAATTTTAAACATATTAAATGTGCTTTGAGGCTACATTTATGGAACTAGTACAGACATCTGGTCAGAGAACTTTTATTTTTGTAATTGAAAAACTTTAAGACACGAACAATTTTGACTAACGAATACAAATTGTATCGGTTTTTTAAAAATTTTTTGTCACCTGTAACGTTTTCTAATTTTCGCAATGCCATTAAAAAGGAAAGGTTGTTTGATTAGTCTGAGAGCTTACTTTTCCTATTCAGATGAAATTTCTGCTCACATTTTCTTTCATTAAATGTTGTGATATATATATATATATATATATATATATATATATATAATATACATATATATATATATATATATATATATATATATATATATATATATATATATGCACCTTATCTTACAATTAAACCCAGTACAATAAGAACAATAAGCGCAGAAAAAAATAAAAAAATGCCTATTATTGAAGACGTTATATAAATATTTCATGTGAAGTATGGAAAAACTGCCATCAGAGACATTTCGAATCAAGTCACGTTTTAGCCTTGAATTCTAAGATTTTTACAAAACTTGATAAATAAACCGTTTTTACTCAGTCGTGATAAAAACAAATTATTATATTCTTCATTAAAAAGTTTTCAGTCGCCAATCTTTCAACATTTATTAAAATTATACATAAAAAATTCCCAAATATTCTTCTCTTCAATTTTTTTAATTCTACTTTTTTTTAATCTAAATGAGGTACAAACTTTGTTTAAATGCCATATTAAAGTTCTTTTGATAGATTCCTTGTACTTGTCTTTGCTTTTATAATGATGTAATATACTTATTTAAAAGAAAAAGAACAAAAATCAATTTAAATTAAAATTTCTGATTTAATTGTTAAAAAGCAAAATTACAATTTTGCCAATTTACAATTTTTAAAAAGATCAATAATAATATTTACATAGCTTCTCGTTTATATTTTTAAATGGATTCTCTGGTGGAACCTATATCCTACCGTAAAGTAAAGAAAGAAGATCGAAGAAATGTTAGACGAATTTTTGGAAATGAGAAGAGACAACTAGAATTAATTTCAATAACTATTTTCACCACTTGCAAAAACATTTTTTTTTAATTCTTCTAACTCAAGGTATTTTCTGAAAATAATGTTTGGCATATATAAATTTTATGCGAAGATTTTTAAAATTCCAGTTTTTTTATTCTTGGTGTTTATAACATTATTGTATTAAAATATATGCTCTTGACAAGGTATGACGCATAATGCAAAAATTGTATATTATCCATAATATTTTATCATTTTTGTTTTCTAGAAATATTGCAACGAATTATCTATTTAAAAGAAACTCCCAGAAGAATTTTTCTCTGTGAAAAACTCTTTCTTTAAATTAAACGAATTGTATCATTTTAAATTTTCTACGAAAGCAAAATGTTTTAATATAATCTGGTTATTTCAAAAGTAAATTTGTCGATATGAAAGAGAGATATGTATGTAATTTCGGCTTTTGTTAGAATTTTGAAATTCCCATTTCTTGACACTTTAAATAAAATTTATATTTGAAAATAAAAAAAAAATGCAGTACGTGCAAACTCAGGCTTAGGAAAGAGCTTCGGAATAGAATTTCACGTAAGTTTATATACAATTTTCACTTAAAATAAGATAAAAACCTGAAAAACCATACTTTTTGGTGAAAATTAAAATTTGCTGACTCATAAAATTTTGGTGAAAGGTATTTTTTTCGGTTGTTTTCTTATACGACTGTCTAGATTGGAAATTTATCAGAACCTCTTTCAATAATGGAAGATCATTAAAATGTAATGTCAGTGTCATTCCATACCAAACCAACCTTACACGGATTGATTTGATACTATGATTGACCCTGCTTACATTCTTATGATGTGTAATACTACTGTGAATGCTTTTCAGACATTCACCAATACCAGTTTAGCTGGTAGAGTGTGGGAACAGATAACTCTATCAAAAAGAATCATTTTAAAGCTTATATTTCGTGAATGGTTCTCTGTTTAAAAAATGTATTGATGAAAATGTATATTTTTATATATTTATACATTTAAAAAAAACCATTCAACTCTAGACAACTTTAAATATAAAGGAACTTTGCTACAACTTTTTTAAACATTTAAACATATTTTCAAACTTTATAAATATTATAGCTATGCATAATTTTAGGTTTATAGCACTAATAATCAGCGAGTAAAATGGCTGGTACGTACAGACCGAGGGATATGACGAAATTAAACGATTTCCTGGTTTTCTTACAGAAATCATAAAAAGAAGTGAAAAGAAGAGATATTTAAATAATTATCTTCAGGAAATAAAGTAAAAAGCAATTCTACGTGTAGACATGTTCATGTTGTAAACCTCTTGTTGGTGTGGAAAATTTAGATTTTACGGCGAAATGTTGTTGACTTATTAACAGAAGTAAATCAATAAAGCTTTATTTCGACATGAATTACGTCGATGTTTTGTTAATTTATTGTACTTTAATATTAATTATCTAGAGTCATAACAGACATTTCAATCGTCCCATAAATAATAAATTTCCCCGTTCTAATACATCAAAATAACGCCCATTTAATTAGTTAATGAAAAAAAAAATTTCAATTTACATATACAAAAATGAATACACCGTCTTAGTACCATTCAAAAATATAATCAATTTCAACGGCACAGAAAGAGATATTAAACTGTATTTTCACATTCAATTCAGAGGTGGCTATAAAAGGTAAATTGGAAATTAAAATGAGGCAGATCGAAAAAAAGGTAAGTAATATTGAAGTCTCACAGTTTGGATGAATATTGAAATTTATTCAGTTGTATATTCTTCATACTTAACAAAGTGTAAATTAAATACCGTTTGCTTCCGTATAATTTACGAGTTGATTAATAATTCAACTTATACAATAATTCAGTTGACATGAGGAAGAAAATCTTTAGAAGACGTCAATAAAGAATGTAAGGAAGAATATCAATTGAATACATTCAGAATTAAATATTTAAAATTTTAATAGTTACTTCAAATGATATATATAATAGATGTTTGAAAAATAAAGGGCTAAAATGACTTTGCAAAGTTATTGTTTTTGAATTATATTCAATTTCTCGTTACTCAACGCGAAATATAATCCACAATTAAATGAAACTACGTGATGTAGTATTATTTCTGCTTTCTTTAATTTCTTTACCACGACCTAGGTTTCGTTGTATTACAACATCTTCAGGTGGGATATTAGCAAAGATTCTTTCTATATCTTTGCTAATATCCCACCTGAAGATGTAATACAACGAAACCTAGGTCGTGGTAAAGAAATTAAAGAAAGTAGAAATAATACTACATCACATAGTTTCATTTAATTGTGAATAATGCATTTCTACAAAATTAACGCCAAATATATTCAATATGCGAAATATAATATTCAGGGATATTTTTTTTATTCAAATCAGTTTCGAATTTAATTATTCGTTGCATCCAGCATGCACACTTTTAGTGGGAATTTATAGTCCCAAGTCCTTGGCGAATCTTATTGAACTTGAAACTCATTACAACTTTCTCAAGGAACGAATATACGTGGCTCACAGGAGAATTTTTAACTTCGTAATCGAAAAATATTTTAGACGCAGACGTTTTCGCTAGGTAAATCAGAATTACCTCAAACGACGTACTTTCAATTGTTATTTACTTTTTGTCAACTGAAATGTATCTTATAAATTACGTAATTTTAAAGTTTATTCGGAAATTTATGAGTACGCTCCAAGAACGTTTAGTTGTGAGTAATAATGGAAAAAAAGAATAATTTTTAAATATTCATGATTTTTATCTATTCAATAACATATTAAGTCAATTCTTAACATTTCTATTAATCAAGTTTAAATATCGCTGAATATCCTTCACGGGCACTTTCAACTTTCGGTTAGCAATTTAAAGGGTAATTCAAAATTTTCTTCGAAAGTGGCTTAATTTAAAATTCGAAAAGAAACTATGGAAAAACTAAAAAAATTGCGTGTAATTTCTGTAAAAATGATACGTCTAGGAGACAGAAGTAATTTTTGAAAATTTAAATATAAATGCATGTTTTTAATAAATTTTTATATGTTTATGCGTATATTTATCTTTTTTAAGCGACTTCATAAAAGGAGAATGTTTTCAATTCCAGCGGTTTTTTTATTTATCTTACCTCATATCTTCGGCATTTTATAAATTAATTTGGATGATTCCTTTATTTGGAAGGATGAATCCACGGTTAAATCCCAAGAAAATTTGGATAAAATTCCCCCATGGAAATTAGAGATACACCACAAAATTCCTCAACAATGAACGGCACAAGTGCTGTGATCGAGTTTGAGTGATACAGGTCTAATGATAATCTGGTAATAATCAGGGTACAAAGTAAACAGGTAGAAGTTTTGACTCGACTAAGGACGACATAATTTTACCCTTAAGCAAAATCAGGATCGAATAAAAAAGCCGGGGAATTGATGGTACGAATTCTTCAGTAATGAGGAGGAAACTCAGAGTTTGGACTGATTTGCATTGACTTGACCTAAGTAAGAAAGTAACAAAAGAAATAGTTAAGTATATAGGACACTACTTTTCATAGTATATACTTAACAGAAATAGTTAAGTGTATGCTAAGAAAGTAACAAAAGAAATAGTTAAGTACATGAAAGTAAATATGTAGAGCTATAAACAAATGCATGCAGCAATTAAAACATTAGCAGGTAGGTTCGTAAATAAGTACATGCAAAGACATAAAGCCACTAGGCTATTGTTAGGAAGTTAAGTTAGTATATTAGTATATATATATATATATATATATATATATATATATATATATGCGTGAAGCATTGACTATGGTGAAGCCAAAAGAGGAGAAGTTATTTATACATCCACATGCATGTATATACACTTATATACATGTATGTACGTAGGTACAAAATAAAAATTGACGAAATCGAAACATGTACACGATTTATATTGTTAGAAAAAGAATAAAATAAACGATTCAATGGTTACAGGCTCATCGATTAATTTCGTAACTATTAATTAGTATCGGTTGGTCGGCCATAGCGACATCTGTTTACTTATTTTGTCTTCACGATTATGGAAAAATCAAATTCAATAATTACGTAGTTACTATTATTGTAATGTGTATATTGTGTTTACTGATGTATTTTTGTAACAGTGTTTTAGTGACCAAATATACATCAAGCATACGTAAAAAAACCAGCTTGAGTCAATGAAAACGTCCTATGTTTTTACCATGATTTGTTTAGATACGTTCTTTTTATATACATAACATAGTAGTAATATATACTGAATTGTGCACATTTCAATAAACAGTATCATTATTTACCTACTTCCAATTTATTTTTGGTTCTGGCTAATATCTTTCGAGACATTTATATTGTGATGTTGAAGTGTACAAAAGATTGCTTTCTACAAATCGATTTTCTCAATCTTTTCTGGGCATGCACAAAATAGTCGATATGTTAGGTTTGCGCAAACATCGATAATCGAATATATTTTTATTTGAGAGTATTAGTTCCTATTTTTATATGTCACTTTTTACTTCTGAATTTATTCTATTTTGATTGCATTCTTGATATATTATGTAGTCGTATATTAAATCGCCGCCTACATATTCCGCAAATTTTATGTTCTTTACTAGGATATATAAAAATTTATAAGTTTTCGACATTTATAAAAAAATAAATGAAACCGTAACCGGTCTGTGTCATTAACCCGTGTGATTTGCCGTAACAAAAATAAATAATTTATCATATTACATGATAAAAACTAAATTAATATATAGCTTTTATTTGAAACAAAATTCTAGAAATCAGAAAGTGTAAAAAATTTAAATGACATTGTCATGGGTGCAACGTTAATTTATCGACGCAGCTCATAGTAACGCCAAACGGAAACACTGCCAATGCATGAAATTACTGAAACTATATAGTTTTATATTTCTTATCTTGCCTATTTTTTCTGTGCTACTATTTTTTCAGCATACCATTAGAAATATAATTTTATCTAGTCATATTACATGATAAAAACTAAATTAATATATAACTTTTATTCAAAACAAAATTCTACAAATCAGAAAGTGTAAAAAATTAAATGGCATTGTCATGGGTGCAACATTAATTTATCGACCCAGCTCATAGTAACGCCAAACGGAAACACTGCCAATGCATGAAATTACTGAAACTGTGTAGTTTTATATTCCTTAAATTATTTTTTCTGTGCTACTATTGTTTCAGCATACCATTAGAAATATAATTTTATCTAGTTTGCCCTGCTTTATGAAGGTTTTTGGTATTTAATATTTGTATATAAACAAATCGTGTAGTTTTATCTCACTTTTTCTAAATGTTTATATTTGATTTTTTCTAGAATATTTTCAATGTGTCATGGTATTATATATTTTCATACCGAATTGCACAAAAGCCTCTCAATTTATGTGAAAGTAAATGCATTAGTTTCGAGCGTTGTATTTGGTCAAATCCTCTCCCATTTCTGGCTTTCACATTTTGTATTTTGCGGAAGGATTTGAGATGGCTTGAAAATTTGGGTAAACGAATTGAAAGTTTAGTTAGGATTTTAGAATACAGTCTTTTTTATATTCATTTACTTTCTTTTTTCTCAAAAACATTTCTTTTACATGTGGTACTATTCTGTATGCGTCCGAGACTCATAGGGGAAGTATGCTAACTACGTGAAAAAGTTGTTAAAAGTAGCGATGAATAATCCAGTTTTCTATACATATCAAAATTGTTGATTCAAGTTGATCGAAATATTACATCTATTTTTTTAAAGTTCTCATCAAATGGTATTATTTACAATTTTTTTCAGATTTTTAAAAACCATGGTTAAAAAAATAGAGTAGCCTAAATACGTTGCACCTCGCTTGAAAGCTTAATATTTTACAAGCAAAGCTTTACAAAATGGAAAATGGTAAATAAAATTTCAATATAATTTTAAAAGATCTTCACAAGTAGGTGCATAGCTTATTACAATCCCTCAGTTTTAAATAATGAGAAAATGATCACCAAGCTTCTCCACGGGAAAGCAAATGTACAGGTTGAGTTTTCACTTGTGTACAACGCTATTCCTAGCAAGAATGGGCATTCTTGCTAGGGATGGCGAGTGCGCGATGGCGGAAAGGACAAGTGCGCCCTAATCATCATTGAGTGATTGATCGAACATCACCTCATCTATTGTAATAAAGAATGTATCAAAAGAGGACGCCACAATGTTTAATTTAGAGCTTTTGAAAGATGTTAGAGCAGATTTCAAAAAACATGTTTAATATTCACTAAAAACGTTACAAATTAGTATCATTCACAATTAAATGAAAATACATGATGTAGTATTATTTCTACTTTCTTTAGGTTTTTTACCACGACCTAGGTTTCGTTGTATTACAAGATCTTTAGGTGGGCTATTAGCAAAGCTAAATAGTGCACCTGAAAATGTTTTAATACAACGAAATCTAGGTCGTGGTAAAGAACTTAAAGAAAGTAGAAATAATACTACATCACGTAGTTTCATTTAATTGTGAATAATAAATTTCTACAAAATTAACGCCAAATGTCTTCAAATTAATATCATAAAAATATACATTAACATTGTTAGAAAATTAAACAATAGATATGGAGAAAATAAAATCAAAGAAAGTCATTTTGACACAGACTCTGGAGATCTCTGGAGCACTGGAGATAGAAAAATAAGTAAGAAGTAGGAATATAATATATTTGGCGTGAAAGAAGGCGGAAAAATCTACAAAGACTCGGAAAAAAATACAAGAAATAATTACAAAATACGACTTGAAAAAAATGCAAGAAATAATCAAAATGTAACAATACTAAAATTGAAATATTAAGACGAATGAGAAATCCAGTCGAAAGTAAAATAAAACCAATCGTTGTTATCTTCACCACACCCGGTAAAAAATTCTCCGCCTTAAAAAAATACGAATTAAAATGAAGATTACCCACGACAATTGTAGGATCAAGTATGTAAAGAAAAAGTGCGTATATTCGTAATAACTACTTAATAATCTAGGATCAAATTACGGGAAAGAGAGAAATGAAAGAAAATAAACCTAGTTACAAAAAAGAGCTAGAATTTGCCTCTCCACTTCAACAGGGAGATAAAAATTTAAATTCATCTATAAAGTACCAACCACTAAGAAAAAAAACGAAGATTTTAAGGTAAGCACGGATTAAATTTCAGTGATTAACTACTGGTAAAAGCAAAACATTTAAATAAAAAAATACGTCATCGCCATAACTACTGAAGATTCTAATGAATAGCAACTAACGCCATCACACCAATATTCCACAAACCTAATACTTAATAATAACCTATTAATAATAACTTATATTGAATAAAAATAGTACAATATCTAAAATCGGTGCAGTAAACTGAATAAAACTAAATATTATATTGCTACTTTTAACGTACAATCATGAGCTGACAAAACAGGGATAATAGAACTAGAAAAACTCATATCAACTATAAAATGGGATATCATAGGAATATCTGAAGTAAGAAAAGAAGGATATAAAACATAAAAGATGAGAAGGGGAGATTACAGAAAAATTACTCTACCATTATGGAAAAATACAAGGAGAGAAAGGATTTTGCTTTATTGTCAAGAAAAATAACTAGAAACATGTGAACTCCTCTGGCAAGAGAAAGAGAAGACTGGAAAGCACTAAAGGTGTCTCAAACTTAAAAATGTTTACTTATGTAAAAGCAAAAAAGGCTGCATGTTAAATATTTTTATAAAGACTGCTTACGAAAGCTTTAAATAACGTATAGAAAAGAACACTATGAATTTTGTAGTTCTCTGGAAATATATATACGTCAAGTAAAAATATCTAGATGAATTGGAATGATATCAGCAAAGTTGTATTCCTGAGAGCCAGAGGAAAAACATTATATGTACATAGATTCTTTCTGAAATATTCGTCGATCTATCTGTCAGTGTGTTTTGGGTATTATTTAGACCAAAATTAGTAAGAATGTTTAATGAAATATTTATTTTCGGACCGGTTTATATAGATATGGGAAAAAGTTATTTCAAAAAGGTGTAAATTTTTTCTTTATATAAATGTATTATAAATTAATTCATGAATGGAAATGAAATTCAATTATTCGGATCTTAGCTTTTGTCTAGCTCGATTCACTTTCCAAAACACAAGACCATTATATGGGAAAATGTTAATAAATCTTCAAAGTGATTCTGTTTGCGCGATTTTAACCATGTATCGATTAGTAAAAATGTATCTATTAGTATGATTTTAAAAAAATACTTTGCCCGTGCGGGTAAAGTTTATGAAAAAAAATTACGTTACGAATATTAAAAAATAAAAGAGAAACTTTATCGTTCAGATCTGAAATAGATTTTTATTTTATATATTTAAATTCGTTATTATAAACATTCAAACATGGCATAATGTGAATATCACAAATTCGTTATGGGTAACTCATTCATAATAGGTCGTAGGATGAACCTTCAATAAAATTTAAGTGATAAATGCCTTATACAAATTAAATTCCATTAGGCCTATTTCGTCTCACTCTGCACACGGTGATCAATTCGCCTTGAAAATCTTGTAATGAATATTTAAAATTAAATTCCAAACAGAAATAAATTTACGTTCATTGCAAATTTCGTGAAACAATTTTTTCATTCAGTCATTTGAAAACGGAACTTTAGTGGTTCATCATATCATGTACAACATTTACTTTTTAACTTAGATTAAAAAAAAGTTATGATAATAATGTTATATGAATTATATATTCAAGAAATCGTCTGAAACTAGTTATAGCTTCGAGTATTGTCTATGGAGCAACCAGATTATTAGTTTGGGATTATGATTTCAGAATCCATAAAAAGTGGATCATAATTCATAAAATATGTACATTTTTCCCATGTCCCGGAATAAACTTTTATGCTATATTATAAAATCTGCCAAGTATCAATGATGCTAATCGTCTCTTACGATTTATGATGTAATACACCCAAGAAAAATCTTGAAGCGACTCAGAGCCTCAAGAACCTTCCCCCCCCCTCAAGTTTGAGCACGGCGAGTATCAACTCAATGTCGTATTTTCAAATGTGACTTGCTTAATTTTATCTAATAAGTTCATGCGTTAATATTTATTTCACTGATAGGAAATCAACGGGTGTGTTTTAAATTATGTCGAATTCATTAAATATGATTATTATTTGAAACTGATACAGTATTATTTTAAGTAATATTGACACAATTCTGGAAATGAAACTTGGTTAAGATAAAATTAACTTCGTCGCTTTATTCCTTCACCTGATTTTAATTTTTTAAAAATAATTACATAAGTATTTTATGGAAGAAAAATATATCAAGAAATTGTTCGAGATTGATTGTTAGAACGAAGTTCCTTTTGCTACATATTTTATATTAAGTAACAGGCAGAATTAAATAAGTTAACAAAGTTTGAGAATAATTAAATGAAAAATTAAAAGAAATAAATGAAGGAATCATAAAACTTTTGAATTTTCATGTATATGTGTGTGTTGTGTGTGTGTGCGTATGTGTGTGTGTGTGTGTATGTATTATCTACAGGAGAAAAAATATTTCAGCATAATAAACATTGTTTATTGTAAGATATAAAAAACAATAATACCGACAATGAAGCGATCCGAGAAACATCTTTTTCTTCTAATGACGTAAAAGAAAAAGAACTGCCAAAACTTTTTCTCCTTTCATCTCAGTTCACGATATAAACAAAAATTATGGAACAGATACAATCAATTTAAGTTCGAAATAGGTAAAAACTATATTTATCTTCTCACTTATACAGCACCATAAATAGCAAAACATAATAAAATTCGCTCTAAATCATATATTTTTTGTATAAAGAAAGTTTTTTTTTTCATTTAACTCATTTTTTACGTAGCACTATTCTTGGAGCAAAACCCAACACCAACCACCATCGAATGAACCTGTCTTCAAATTCCATATCCGTGTAGATAAACAAACAAATTAATATGAAAACAACATTTAACGACCGCAAGCCTTACCGCAACATTAAAGCAGAAAGGAAACTCGATTAAGCTAGGAAAAGATCAATTTATGATGATTATACCAAAATAATGGAAATTGGATTATGCAATTTTTGTTTTTCACCCCTGAAATACACTATCGGTATCAAATTAGCGTAATAAAACAACAACTGATTGTTTGTTAGGCGGTAAAAGGGTGGTAATAAGTGAAAGTTATATTTTTTTTTCAATTTTATACTTTTTATAGAACAACAATTACTTATTATGCGCTACTCTTTTTATTCATCTCCATAACGAGCAGATGTGATATATTTTAATCTAGCTAGTTTGCAGATTATTTATTTGTTCAGTAATCAAATTAATAAATATTGCTTACTCTGATAACAATTAGTTTTCAAATTGAACTACTGCTCTTATGTATACAATATTAATATAAATATTTTTACCTTTAAACCATTTATATAAGATGTTCTATAAGAATAAAACGCACGTTGATTGCAATCAACTCACTAATAATTTCTGGTTATTTCATTTAATCATAAATACATAAACAGGCCAAAATTTTTAAATAACACAAATAATTTATATAATATCTCAATTTCGAGCCTAGATACTTTCGGTTTTTAATTTGAACGTGGAACACTATATATGTCAACAAGATGTAAGCTGATGATATCAGTTAGACTGGACAAATTAACGTGTAAATTTAGATTGACGATTAATATTTCTCAAAGCAAATGCCGTTTTGCATTCCACAAAATGCAAAATTCAAATAAATAATGAGGATCTCCATAAAAATATTTGCGCTATTAGTTTCAAGTGTTGCGTTATCCACGTAAAAATTAACACCCAATTCATTTCAATTTTGCATAATCCGTCCTGATTAGATTCGCCATATATAAAATCACTTTTTCAAAATATTTCTACCATAAGTGCAGACGAGGAATTTAAGGCATTTAAAAATAAAACCACATTTAATTAATATTATTTTTTCCTTTTTGTTTACAACATAATCTAAAAATCAGCATACTATAATTATTAACGGTCTAAGAAAAAAGAAACAGTTTGACCCAACGAAAGGTTTTTTTAAAACATTCAGAACAACATTTTCAGATCAATAGAAATAAATAAATTTATTCGAATTTCAAATTATGCCTTGAATCAAAAGGTCCGTAATCGTCCGATTCCAGTCTTTCCATGATCAACTTAGTAAAACTGCAATGCGACATTGCATATATAAGTTCGTAAAAAAATGCCTATCAGAACAACTTTTAAGAATTATCGCATTTTTTTACATTTCCGGGACTAATTTATTACATTCCTAGACCATGGACAATAACCCCGGCCCGGACACATTCTCATTGTTTAAATTCTCTTTACCTTAAAAAGTCCATACTTGGGTCAACCCAAAAATAAATCGTTTGAATTTAATATAGCAAAACACAGGGCAATTATTCGGGTGGAATTGCAAACAGCTACTATTAATTTACAAACTTCTCCTTACGATTCGATATAATACCACCAACAGATATTTACCTCGCTAAGATTTGGTTTCCCGCCGTTAAGATCTTTGTCTCTTTTGTCTCTATATCTTCGTTGCGAGATAAATTTATTCTTTTTCCTTCTACGCGACTCCCTTACAAACAATTTTCACGTTCAATTACACTTAGATTAATTTACTGGTATTTTGATTTCGCATCGGGGTTCTGCGGTACGGGTATTGCGGACACTAAGGTAAAATAAAGAGAATGCCGATATTGTTTATCGGAATGTGCGCCGAAGTAATCAAGATGCAGAAGGAATGACTTGCAAAGCTTAAAGCTGAAATATAAACAAAAGTTTTATTTCGATGCTAATGACAATAATAAAGAAAGCATATTTATGTAATTTTCAATTCTTATTTTAAAATTATGAAAATTTGAAGAAATATCTTGCAATTTAAAAATGGGCGGGAAAATTAATATGAAATAAGTAATCAATGAAAGAATATGTTCAAGAAAAATATGTTCAAGAAATCACTTGCAAAGTTTAAAGATGAAATGTAAGGAAAAGTTTTATTTCGATGCTAATGACAATAATAAAGAAAGCATATTTATGTAGTTTTTTAATCCTAATCGTAAAATTATGAAAATCTGAAGAATCATCTTGCGTCTTAAAAATAGGCAAGAAAATTAATGTGAAATAAGTAATCAATATGTTGAAGAAATGACTTGCAAAGCTTAAAGATGAAATGTAAGAAAAAATTGTATTTCGATGCTAATGACAATAATAAAGAAAGCATATTTATGTAGTTTTTTAATCCTAATTGTAAAGTTATGAAAATCTGAAGAAATATCTTGCAACTTAAAAATAGGCAAGAAAATTAATGTGAAATAAGTAATCAATATGTTGAAGAAATGACTTGCAAAGCTTAAAGATGAAATGTAAGGAAAAGTTGTATTTCGATGCTAATGACAATAATAAAGAAAGCATATTTATGTAGTTTTTTAATCCTAATTGTAAAATTATGAAATCTGAAGAAATATCTTGCAACTTAAAAATAAGCCAGAAAATTAATATGAAATAAATAATCAAGATGTAAAAGAAATGACTTGCAAAGCTTAAAGATGAAATATAAAGAAAAGTTGTACTTCGATGCTAATGACAATAATAAAGAAAGCATATTCAAGTAGTTTTTTAATCCTTATTGTAAGATTATGAAAATATGAAGAAATATCTTGCAACTTAAAAATAGGTGGAAAATTAATATGAACAAATTGGTACTGGTGGTAGGTACTTCAAGTTTCAATAATTTATAACACAAACTCAAGAGCACATTTGCTAATTTTATCTATAAGTGTTGTAATAAGCAGATATAATCGCGCAACAAGTAATGTTATAACAAGTAACAATTGTATATTACGTTAAACCTATTTCGAACCAGTAATAAAATGACGTCTTGCCAAAAAATTAGGTTACTTTCTGAAGTAAAAATTATTTAATCAATGAACAATAATTTTTTTGGACTATTGAAAATTTAAGATACAAGGTTTCAGTGTATAGCGTTTGGTAAAAAATATTAACAAATCTCTCGATTTCAAAGTACACTACTTGATTATTATCAACCCCTATATCCTTGTATCCTCCGATTTGGACTGAATTTTTATAGAATAAAACTGATAGTAACGCATGCATTATAGAACGATAATAGATTGGTAAATACATTTTTGTTTCCTTTAATTGTGATCACATTTTTATTCTAGAAGTGCCCTCAATTTATGTAAAAAAATGGTAGTTACACTATAAAAAATTGAAGATTCTATATAGTGAAATAATTTAATTAGCTGCATAAGATATGGCATCGTAACTCAAAATAACTCTTTGACATTTTTCAATCCTGTATTAAAAATAAAACTACATCGCGCTAATTAATATATAAATTGATTGAGTATTTAAATTGAACAAATAGTAGAACTAATAAAAAGAAAATAGTAGAACCCACGCCATGAATATAAATGTTTCAAACATAGAAAAAAACCGTAGAAAATTCACAGGAAATGTTCACAGTAATCTCGCAGAATTCACAGTAACCTCGCAGAATATATCAGACAAATTTCCGGATTCGGTTTTACAATACACATTGGACGCTCGGAGATTGTGAAGAATACTTTGGTGGCAAAGTTCATAGACTCAGTAATTTGTTTCGGAAACAATACTAGGCTAAAACTTTCGCATTAATATGAAGCTTTTCTTCTTGGTATCGCAGCTCTATTCGTACAACTGTTGCGAGAAGCTTGATTAATCTGGTACTTATGGTAACTAGACTTGGAAAAGCAACGTTGGGCAAAGGTTATACGTTTGACATTGATTTTACGGCGAAAAGTGGCTTCAATATAGGAACTTGACTGTGTAGTCAATTAGTCCTATTAAAAAAAGTTATCATTTTTATGTTTAAAAATCATCTTTTTTGTTTCAAAATGGTATTAACCTATTCAGTACAAGAGAAAGCAGAACAAAGAGACAGTAGAAGAAACTTCATGACATGTCGTATAACTAAAATTGTGCCTTATATTGAACTAAATATTCCACTGTCGCCACATCCCAGTTTGCGGAGATTATGTTTAGATTTCCATCAATTATCCTGTACGCAGAAAATCTAGTCACAAATTTTTTCGAACATTTAGCAATCGAACCACACGTAATAAAGTAAGGATATCATCTAATTTGCTATGAGTTCCTAATACCACAATATCGCACAATTGGATTTGTGCCAGTATAAATCAATCGAAGCCAGAACCCGTTCTAAATATATAAAATTATCCATTTGTGTTCAGCTATATAGTAATAAGACAACAGGGCATAAATTCGTAGTGACTAAATATATTATATTTCGAACATATTTTCTCTTCGTTATGCATATTCTGTGTTCAGATCCATGGACAGTTCAAGTAATTATTGCAAATTAAATAAAAAGTATGATATGTGAAGATATTTTTACATTACAGTTAAAAGGAAATAAAAACTTAAGCGTATTAGAAATACTAGGATCAGAGGTCAAAAAAAGTTCCAGCTAAATTTGTGCTGGCATATAAAAATGAAATGATGATTCTTATGTCATACCGCCTTTGACGGCGCGGCGCACCGCGGAGATCCGCGTTCGATATCCAGCTGGTCGCCGAGCTGGGCTGGACTGGTATCTTGGTTAGCTGTAAGAGGTTATTTTCGTAGCAATAAGACCGCCATATGTACCAATTGTACACATTAATGTACGTAAATAAATAAATATTAAATAAACTTCTAACTTTGTTTCTAGAACTATTTAAGTTTTAATTTAAAATTGTTATTCAGGCATTATTAGTTTCCAATGGTCATTTTATACAAAGATCACATATTTTTGTTTCTTAAAGGAAAAACTTAACATCTCTCTGAATATTTATTTTAATTACCCGAAGGAAATAGATTATGACGCAATTTTTACTAGAAATAAATGATAAATCTGTTACTAAGAAACGTATTATTAAAGCCCTGGAATCTTTACTATTTATATACACCTTGATTACTTAATTTTTATATACTTTCCCATCGTAAAGGTATAGTTTTTTAGAAAAGAAATTTTGAAAATTTTTCTACAGGGTACTCAATATTAACGCTGAAAAACCTTTGGAAACCCCATGGCAAGTAAAATTATGAGTTTGAGAATAGGAGGTAGGTTCATCCTTTCCATTTGTTATTTCACTCAATTATTTTTTTTAAATAATGTGACAAAAACCATCATTAATAAAATCGAAGAAAGGAAACCGAAACAAGAAATCGCCGTTTTGTTTTTGAACGAAGATTGCTACCTGTACTTCAAAATAAATTATTTTTCTCAATTAAAGGCAACTGTTTTAAAGGCCTTCCAGGCCGAATATAATTATTTTAACTTTAAATTTGTTTAATTTGTTTCTTGTTTTAAATGTAAATTCATGTTTGCATTCAGAATCTTTTTATATGTTCTGACTTTTAGGTTTTTGGGTTATTTTTTATTTAATTATGAATGCGTGTTTTCATGTCCAACTTTTTACTCATTTCAGATTTCGGGTTTTTTGGGTTCGTTTTTTTTATTGCACATTTGTACGTTGTGTATTATGTCGTATTGGCTTTGTTTGTTAAATTACCTTTACAATTAATAACAATATTTTTATTAAAAACAGAATTGTTATTAAACGCAGTATGGGAGTATCTTTTCTTTTTCAAAAATTGCGCATTTCTTCGCATAATGGGTTGATTACCAGAGGGTAGTATTCACTCCGTCCTTTTTCTACCCTATATTTGAGGTTTTAGGTAAAACATTCTATTTGTAGGCAAAGCATGATGTCTGTTATACGTACTAAAATGCAAAAGGTATTAGCTTAGCCACTTTGAAATAATCGCTGATTGGCAATTTTGTTTTCATTCGGTTAGGAAACTAGTCAAAAATATTAAAAGTATCTCATTTACTTTGTAAAATATTGTCCACTGGCTATAATTTGGTGCACTAATAGATGGGATGGGATGCCGAAAGCCTCTTAGAAAAAGATCCCAGAGAAAGGTTTACGACTTCTTTGTTACTGGAGATAACACCATAATTCTTTACTATGATCTTCTGTGAAAGTGGACTATTGACAATTTCATATTAAAAACCAGCTCACTTTCTAAAATATATGAGACTAACTACGAAAAATTTATCAAAAAATGAATCGTACTTGAACCTAAAACAATAGAAAATTTCTTCTACTCAGGTATATTTCTTACATGGCTAATTAAATCATTAAATAATTGCTTTGATGGTGGGTAGTGTTACTTTTTACAAACATAAAAAAGTTAAAAATATCTTACAGTTAAAACGAAATAATAAACTGGACTGTAAAATATTCGAAACATCATTATCATTGTTTCTTAATTTAATAGCATTAATTGTTCCTGACTTATTTTTTATAATAAGAGATAAATGATAGATAGTATCGTTTAAACGAGTTTCATTTGCAATAAATGTTTATAAAGTATTTCTGAAATTCGATAATGTGGAGTTTATCGAATAATATTTGATTCCAGAGATGAGATGAGTCTATGGTATTTGTTTTGAAAATTCTGACTAGCGTTATTATATTTATAGGCGTCGCCTTCGTCTATGGTGCGAAAGATACATATGTTTGAATACTGTACCCATACCGTAGAACCAAGCTGTTGTCTTAGATATGGAAAATAAATGCGAATCAAATCATAATCTCTAATTACGTCTCGGAAAAGTGAATCAAGCAATTTATTCATATTATGAGATTCCACATTGTCGATTGTTTCATTTTGTTGAACACACACATTTATATTTAACACAAAAATCGCACTATGCCGAAACTACTTTTATATTCTCTATATGAGGGTGAGCGAATATGATATCTACTGGGATAACAAGATGAAAGTGATCATTAGTTAATTTAATTGTACCGATTCGCTTGAAGTATATGTCAGGGTTTTGTTGCAATGGTGATGATGATGATGGTTTTGATTTTACTCAAAGAATTCTTGATTCTTAGAAACCCAGATAAGTTTATTATATATTAGCATTGTTATCAAATGAAAAAATAATCTATTATAATTGAAAAATTTGACGTATCTATATTTATTTATTAATTTCAAAATAATCCTAATTGATAAGGCGGGGATGGGCAGATTTTACCTCATCTCACTGCTATCTTATATGGCGACGATTAATTAATAGGGATAGGATGTTTTTACCATGGTCTTTTACTACTTTATGGGACCTTTTCCAAACAGGCGACAGTGCCTCCTTACTTTTAGGTAATTTTTAAAGTAAACGAAGTCACCAACCTTGTATTTTAAAAATTGATAGTGGTGGTCATAGTATGCTTTACATTTTTATATATTTTCAACTGCTTTTTTGCGAGATACCTTGAGACCGCGATGTGACATTTTTACATATTCGGGTAAGTAGTGTTGGAACGTACAGGGCGAATTGAGTTGTGATATGTGTGTTGCTATTGTATGCTAGCATAGTGATATACACATATTTGTGCCAATCAGTGTAGTTATCGTTTATACAATATAAGTCTTAAGATATTCTTTTATGTTCAAATGAATGTGCTCGAAAGCACCTTCTCTTTAGAGGTGGTATGGCTACAACAATATCTGTTTGATATTCAGAAATTCGGAGGTTCTTTTGAAAATATCTGCAGTAAAATTTGTGCCTTGATCGATCAAAATAGTAGGATTGATTGGAATATTGCCTGCAATTGGCCTTTCTTAAAGATCTTGGCTATTTTGCAAGAGACGGGAAAAAATATTTTTTTGTGATGAATGTTGACAGTTATGTCAGTATTATGGAATAGGTATGTAATCATATTGTACGAATTCGTATATAAATGTTTTTTCAAAGCGATTTGCAAAGTGGGATATTGAATATTTGGTTTATTTTTTCCAAGAAAAATAATTAATTTCTCACATTTTGTAACATTCTAAATAGGTCCTGATAAGTACAATCGTCGAAATAGTGAACCTTGGTAAATAGGAAATAGAATAGTTTGTAACTGCCGAGCCTTTTGTGTGAGTATAATTGTTTTTCACCATTAATAAAGTCGTTGAGATTTTGCAAATTTATAAATATACTAATTCATCGCAAGTTCATCGCGTCAATCATTTATTTAATATCTTTATATTTGTATTGGACTTTACATCTTTATTTCGGTTTGAGTATTTAAGAATTTAGCATAGTCATCGTTAATTTAATCAATTTCGAATAAAGTATCTCGTTTTTAGCATAGGTTATTTAAGCAGCTGAGGCTTGTGTTTTGATCACCGAAAGGACTTTAGTCCAAAGTACCGCAAAGTTTGAGCAGGATCGTGAATTTGGAGTTGACATGAACTGGTTGAGATTTGTGAATTGCCAATATTTAAAATATTCGGATTGCAAAGTTTTCTTGAATTAAATTCACGGGGTAGCGAGGTATAGTGTATGTGCTGCTGTTAATTTTTTCCCATTTATATTTGATCTTGTATTCAAACTCTTCTAAATTTAGTTGCCACTTTACTAGTCTTCACCCAAAATCCTTGCAGTTGAAAAGCGACTTAAGTAGTAATGTGGTCGATTATGATTTTAAAGCAATGTCCGTGCAAGTGGGGATAGAACACTTTATTACCATATATGATCGCTAAATATTCCTTTTTGGATTCAACTCAGCTTTATTTAATATAAGAGAAGTATAAACAATAGGAAAGTTATTTCCTACCGGTCATTGGGAAAGACTGGTAGAGATTGCGCAATTCAACGCATCCCATATAAGCACAAATGTCGTAAAGAAATCAATATAAGCTGAAAGAAGGAAATTAATTTTTATTTTTTAAGGTGTCGGATGAGAGTTTTTACTCATTATACCAGGCAAACGAGACCGCTCTCCTTTCTTAGGAGAGAAGTCAGTATCCCTACTTGTACGAACATTGCTTTAAAATCATAATTTTGGCAACTTTGGAGAAGTCAGGAATAAATTTCCTGTAATATGACACTAAGGCTAGAAACGATTTGATGTATTTAGGTGACTTTGGATCGAAAAATTGTCTATTGCCGTGAGTTTCTCGAGATTACATTTTATTCCTCTATCGGTAATTAGATGACCTGGTGGGAAACTTCCTTTCAGAGGAACTGACACTTGTCCAGTGGAAATTTCATTAAAATTTCGTAATCTATAGAAAATATTTAAGAGGTTTTGAATGTTTGATGGTAGATCGAAAGAGTGTATCTCTCTATAGTTGAGATAAGCGAAGCATTGGATGCCCTGAAGAAAAACTCAAAGGATATTTTTTAGCCCGAAAGCCATACTTTACGAGATATTTTTCAGCCCGAAAGGCATACGGCTAAATTCATAGTGTCCTTCAGGGAAAGAGGAGACCGTCTTAGGAAAATCGTCGGGGAACATATTTAATCTGATGGAACCCTGATTCTAGGTCAAGGGTACTTAAATATTAACTATACATAGCTAATCAAAAATCCCCAGAATATTAGGGATTAGGTAAAATCTCCAATGGTTATATTATTAATTTTTACATAATCGATCACAACTCGCCATTTTCACAGGTTGGATGCGTTTAATTTCTTTGATAGTACCAAAATCGTAGAAGATCACGGAGATGTCGAGAGCTTTACAATTCTATAATGTAGCATTTTTATTATTTGATTTTTTATTTCATCCATATAACATTCAGGGAACCTATAAGATTTGGTATGAATTAGATTAGAAGAAGTAGATTTAATTTCATTATAGATAGCATTAGTGAAGGACAGGTTATCATTAGCACAATATAAAATATCGGAATATTCCGAAAATGCTTCGTAGAGGGAATCTAGTTCTTCCTGAGTTAAATGTGTAACACGGAGAAGATCCAACACCCATGAAGTGCAGTTATGGGTATTGTTATTAATTTCACTTAGGTATTTTACTGAAAATGTTCATTCTAAAGTTATTCTTTATTTTCGCGATGCAGTTAGTTATTAGAAAATGGTCAACTGAGTCTTGGTCTTATATAACATTTTCCTGTAACTTTAGGTTTTGCATGGAGTATTCAATTACTGTTTCGGTTCTCGGTGGGATTTTCTAAATGGATTTTTTACATTTAATTTTAAATTCAATGTGATATAAAAGTAAAATATTTGTTTTATGTTGAAAGAAATTATTGCTAATTAATCCATCGTAAGGAATATCAATGATATCTCTTATATGAATTTGTACGTAATGGCGCGTCGTTTGCTATGTCTGTACCTTTAAATTACATTATGTGATTAATTACCTCAGGAATTTTGTCAATAGAAGATTTTTTTATTAAGCTTATAGATACTCACGTATCAATTAAGAAAGACAGGGGTTTAGAAGAGACGAAAGTTGGAGTGACAAACAAGAAAAGTATTTTTGCTTAGGGTTTGTATTTATATTATATGTTATTGAATCACTATTTGAATATTGTGTATAAAAAGTTCGATTTTAGGGAAATCATCAATACTATGAATTTGGAGCTGGTGACCCTATTTGTTAGTTAATGACTTTTTAGTATGGGGCGAATCAATACTATATATTTCGGACTGGTTACCCTGGTTGTTAGTTATATTGTGACAAAATTTATATAATTAGGCTAAGCAACGGTTTAACAATTTATCTTTCTCATGCGATGCTTAGTGGAAAATTATAGGACTTTAAATAAGGTTTATTATTGTCAATTTTGTCAACGTCAATTGACTCAGATTCAATAAACTCAAGATTGGCACTGAACTGAATTTTATGCTATTCGAAATGTATTCTCGTGTTATTGCGATTGTCATATTGGTGATTGAAATTTCTTGGATTTCCGAATCATATTTTCTTTTATGGCAGTTATCAATATTATGACTAGCTAGTTCGTAATATCAGAAAATTTGTGAATAAGTTTCCGTTAAAGGATGTCGAATATGGCGAATATGAATTTCTTGTTGTGACGTCAACACAATACAAAATGATAATCCTTTGATGATAATTGATGATACGATCGTTCTCATATTGGTGTTTGGAATAATTATTTAATTGAAGATGGGAAGTTTTTTATAGGTTTATTGGAGAATTTTCTCTTTTAAGGAAGCGAACTTTATAGTCATTTAACGTTTCGTAATCTTGACATCTTACAATGGTCGAAAGTTTTGGGCTGATACTAATACCAGTAACAAAGGTCTTGCATGTTTGCAACACGGCCTACCAATTCTGCTTTTCTTTTTGTACGGATAGATGTATTCATTTCCGTGAGAAGTTTACAAAGGCTCAACTCGTAGAGCACATTAGTTAATAATTTCATTATAATTCTACCAACATTCTTGTAGATGAGAGAGCAAACCCGCATAATACTTTCCTTCACCAAATTTACTGTGCCAAATTTTCAAACTCCTTTATTGCGCAAGCGCTTTCTGCTCGACCTTTTAGTTGGTTTAAAATATGGTTTAGCAATATATCTTCTTCCGTTAATGATGCAATATTTGTTGTGTTTCGGCAATCATTGCATCGGGATACATTCAACTTACGGCTGTTTCCTTCATATTTATTGATAAATTTGGTTAGGATGTGTGAATCGATTTTTTGTCTGCCATTGTGACTTCAGCTTTAGACATTTGAATTGCTTTCTCGGAATCAAACACTTATGTGTAATTGGCGCGTACATGAGTACTAAATGATTTTCGTTACGACAGACAGTATGTTGTTTAGGGTATCACGTTAACATAAGTATTTATAAAACTGGCTTGCTTTGTTCTCTGAGCAAGTAAGAGTTATAGAACATTAAGTTTTAACAACATTAATCAATTTGGAAAATAAAATGATAATATTAAAAAGCAACGTGTGGATTTATATATGTAAATTAGGAACTAAAAATATTTTGTCTACGCACTTATCGGATTTAGATAATAATCAGTCACTAGAAAATTAGGAAACTTTTGGATGTCATATTATATTTAAGCTAGACTGGAAATTTGTTTATATTGGTATATTTATTATCAGAGGCGTACCTGGATTTCATAAATTCTTGTCGCTGCCACCAAAACTGTTATGGGATTCGGAAGATATATATTTTTAAAAAAGAATTTAATTTAATTTAATTTGTTATTTACTTGAATTTAAATACAAATACAATGTTTAGAATAACAGTTTAGTAAAATAAGAAATTGGTAACTGTCAACACACTACGCGGGATGAGGACTGGCTAACTGATTCAATACTACATTTTCTATCTGAGACGCGTCTTATTTATAATTGATAATGAATTGTCATAGATTTTCATTTATTTTCATTTTGATTTAATTATTTCATGTGACGTAGCATTGAAATTGTACAATATGTTAGATATGTTGCCTGTTCTAAACGAACAAGATATTTCTACATAATATAAACAAGATAATCTCTGTATCTGCATAGACAATGGAACAACAAAAAATATTGTGTAAAATTATGAAATTAAACATATAAGAAATTTGTACTTTCTCTTTTCTTTCTTTCCATTTAACCAGACTGAGCCGCAGCAACGTAAGATCTAGTATTGCTAGTTTAACTATAAAACAATGGTTCGTTTTATCGATATCGGTCTTATGATATTGCAACATTTGAAATATTCTCAAAAGTTACTTAATTCAAAGGTACCAAAAAGTGTAACCTATTTGCTTTTTTATCACTGTATTCAAAACGAAGGTTCCTTAGGAATAAATTTAATGATTTGTTTGGTTGGACAAAATTTCTGTAGAAAGTAAACAATGATTTGTTTGGTTGGACCAAATTTCTGTAGAAAGTAAACAAATTAGTTAGAAGGTGAAAAAGAAGTTTAAGTACTCAGATTGTTTTATCAGGTAAGTATGATTTAAGATCCAAACGAAGAGTCGAACATGTAATCTATATATTGATTTATATTTTAAATGTTTTAATTTTTTCACAGCGCACATTATAAGAAAATATTTTTCTGGACTAAACCAAGTTGATTAAGTCAATTTGAATTAAATGAGTAACAATCGAGCAATGAATAGAACTTTCCTTCAATTTTTAAAGCAGTTCTCTCGAACTTTCGCAAAGACACTTAACCGCATTGGATGGCAGTCTGAGGGGATTCCCTTGTGTTAGGTCATTAGATGATATTGAACTCTATTCTTTATTCCAATGACAAAGTTAAGGAATAATTATGGCTCAATATTTGTCTTGTCCTGCGTGAAATTACCACATTGCAAATCGTTAATGCAGACAGACGGTGTGGTCCGCCATTTTCATAGTATTACATTACAACCACCATTGATATATAATTTTATGTATTGTAATGTAAATCGATACTTGATCGATTTGTTATTTTTATTTTTAAATTAATATACATACTTCCGTTATTACAGAGTTTTACTTTTGAGTTACGAATTTACAAAAAGTTGAAAATCATTCCGAAATTACATAATCACGGAGCCCTAGTAGCAAGCTTTAATTTTGTTACTGAGATTCGTGACTTAATAAGTTTCAAATTCATTTACGCTCACTGTAATTCGAATTATATATTCCTGTGGTCGATGTCTCGTTTCTACCTTTTTGCGGCAAACTCCAGTCGGGTTACAGTGATTTTTTTTAATTGAATTCGAATATATCTGGACTTTTAAATATATTTCTCGTTGAGTATATACTAAACTAAACGTAATACACATATTTTGAATTCACTTTATGATGTAGGCACAATTCTACATTTTGTTTTGACTAGTGACCAACTATTTTACGGCCAACTGCAAATCTGTACTGAATAACTTTGAATCTGTACTGTTCGCGATTATTAAGTTATTTTTTACATTTTTTTACAAAAAAATATATTTGCAAAACCATTTATACATTTTTAAATTTGGGTTTTCTTAAATTTTATTTTATAAAAAAAACCATCTATCGCCTGTTTTTAATATGCAGTCTTTTTAATATCTTCCCTAAGGTGGAAATTAAACTTTTTTTATTTAATGGTATTGTAATCCTCACTTATAATGAGATAGCATTACTTTAAAATTAATCAAATAAACTTATTCCTCAAAAATAATGGCGGATATATTTCTAATTTTTAAATAATCAACAGAATCCAGTTAGGTCTCATGACACTTACTGATAAGGTGAGTGTGACAAGTACAAATAAATATGGTTTTTTAATTAATATTTTTCACTCTCGCCTTCTAGATAACTCAAAAATGAATTTAGTAGGAAATTAAAATAAAATAATATTTACATTTGCTTACTAATTAAATCTTGTTTCTAGGCATTTGCTGATGGTTGTGGTGTAATTGAAACAATTCATAATAACGAGAGAACGCATTTGAATACATATTCCTAAAGAATAAGTCACCAATAACTTACAATAATTAAACTTTCGTAGTCAATGACAGCTAAGTGAAGATTTGGCAGTTTACACACCTTTGGAGAACCTCTTTTAAAGTACCTAGAATGTAATGACGTGTCTAGAATGCCACCTTCACACACGGACCCGTTGGACCGGGTTTACGGCCCCACATCATGGAAAGCCCTCTGCGACATACTAACTAATATCCGATTTTCTAATCTATAAAATGAAACCTGTACAAGTTTAATATTTAAGTTTTATTTGATAGGTAAAGAAATTGTTATACTAATGGTTCGTCATAAGATTATTCCAGACCGGAAATTATGTGCAAGTATAAGATTATTTCCTCGCAAATCTTTAATCACTCGTACAAAACAACTTGATCCTTTGTTTTTAAGTCTTTAAATACTCATGTATCTGATGGTTCCCCTTACGTTAACTTTTTTTCGGGACTAAAAATAATTTAATTCGCCTTTAGACTTGTAGCTAATATATTTTTTGTTTGCAATTGTAAAATATTGAATTAATATATGTCAAAACCACCATAATCGAGTAGTTCTGTAAATTGCTCTATTCCTAGATACGTTGAGGAAAAAGAAATGAGGGATAATATTAAGAAAAACTCAGTATCTATTTCTAGTTTAAAGCTTTCCAAATCAGAAAAAAAGAACAATGAATCAAACATCATCAAAACCGATCATACCGATGACAAAAATACATCACCTTATAGACAACTGTTTTTATTTGCATTGGTAAAAAATAACCTCGCAAATAAATGGAACAACGTGATGTAGTAATATTTCTACTTTCTTTAATTTCTTTACTACGACCTAGATTTCGTTGTATTACATCTTCAGGTGGGCTGTTAGCAAAATATTTGTAATACAATGAAACGTAGGTCGTGGTAAAGAAATTAAAGAAAGTATAAATAATACTACATCACGTTGTTTCATTTAATTGTGAACAATGAATTTCTACAAAATTAACGCCAAATATATTCAATAAATAACCTTCTGTAACGATTTTCAGTAAAAACTATTCCAGAGGATGCTTACTACTGTTGCAATATTAAATGTATATGTAAAAATTTGACTGTATTTACCATTTTTTATTATGAAAAATTAAGAAAATTGGTATTATTTATATAAGAAGATTTTATTTTATGATAATTAATTTTGATAACAAAATTGGCCCCAGATCTGTGAAACTTCCATTTGTAAATGTAATTTACACAAAGTTTAATTATTTTCTTAGAAATGTTATTCAGAGTTAAATTAATAAATATGTTACATTTAACGATTTTTTATCATTGCTTTTAAATCAGAAACCTATGGTATGATCACATTTGTATTCAATTTTAAAATTTATTTGTGATATTGGTAAATTATTTAGTAAAGAAAGTTACAGAAATTTTTGATTTAAAAAGGATCTCTCTTTTTTCAAAATAAAGTTTGTAATTTCTCTGAAGCATGAGAAGTTATATAAAAACAGATGACAGATCAATACTGAGAAATTCTAATAAATTTTTGAAAATGAATCAAAGAACGATGAAAACCTTAAAAGAAAAGAACTAGTGCATTCAATTTTAAAGTAGCGTTTCTAATATCATATCTTCTTTTAATCATATCATCTATTTAATCCATCCAAAATAACTTCTGTCCTCCGAGTGGATGCTACGACGAGAAAAATATTTCTCATGTCGAGTTAATTTTTTTTAGTCGAGCTGAGCTATACCCATAGTACGATAATAACCTGACCTATAAATATTCAATGATGACTTGCCTAGCGGGAAGTAAAATTTCTGGGAGAGTGGAATGTGATTTGTTAGAGTATAAATTGATCTCGATATAAAAATAGTAAATCATTTGATTAGAACGTACGATTAGATGTATTGTGGCAGCTGTAATTTTTTTATCATCGGCGGCCTTCCATTTCGTGAACAAGAAAACCCTTGGACCTCCCAACAACAAAAATGATTTGAAAAGCAGATGACATGAAGAATGGGAATCCTGGTGAAGGACCCTATTTACATTTATGGGTAAATAATTATAACGAGTTCATGAATATGACTGAATCCTTTTCAGTAGAACTTAATAAAAATTATAAGTGAAGTTAAACAGACGAAATCATTTTCGATCAGTGTTGATTTCATATGCCCGGCTTGTTACATATTGATTAATTCATTTTATAGTTCGATGCCTGAAAGACAGTGGATCCACTGAGATGTTTTTTTTTTATTTTATATATTGATATGTATAAAATAACATCATAAACCTAAATATTTCGCGGTGTCACTTTACATTTCTAAAAAATCATTATAAGTCTATGAAAGATTCTAAAGAACAAGGCATAAAATAGTGTATAAGTTCTTATTTTGGTATTCGATTTTAACGAAACTTTTTACGTATATCAAGATGATGTGTAGTTATAAAATATGTGAAAAAACTTTTAAATATTATTAATTTTTAATAATGTGTATCAAAGAAATCTCCCTGCAATAAATATCGGTTGATGCTCTGTGTTACATTTTACGCAAATTTTAAAAACGTTTATAAACATCGCAGGAGATAACATTTATTAAAAATGTGAAGTATTATATTGCAAAAGACAAACAAAATAAGTTACAGCCTTCAAATTTAAACTTATCATATAACGATATAAGTCGTAACTGAACGTTTTGCTTCGACTGATGATTTTATTAATTATAATGCCAATGATGATTCTGAGAAGTTCCAAGCAATGCGTGTAATTTTTTGATTAGTCAATTTATGCAACTAATTGGTAAAGAAAAATTTTAAATAGACTTTTCTTTCGATAAATTGAAAGCTACTTTCATGCTAAGAAATCAGAAAAGTGTTTATATTTTTTATTTCAATTCAAACTGTTAATTTAGACGCGTTGAGACATAATTGTAAAGAATATGCTAAAATATTTATCAAAGATATAAAGCGGAAGAATTACAGTCAAAATAATAATATTTAACTCAATAATCCAATGATGTTTAAATTAATAAAAAAGAAGAAATTATGTTTCTAAATTACAGCATGACTTAAAAAAGTTTAGAAAGCATACGCATTTCATCTAGTCGAATACGAAAATAGTACTGAAAATCTTTAATTATGATGGTAACTAATTGTTGTGAAGCATATACTTTCTCTAAATTAAAAAATACACAAGGTTTTTAAACAGATAGGGAAATTTTTCCCTGATATATACAGTGATGTGATCAAAAACAATGTATTTTGAAAAAATAATTAATGTTTGCAAATCGGAAGTCGAATAAATATCACTTTCTACATTATCCCTTTTTTTAGTATATCATAACTTTTCAAAATTTTTAAAATTTGATATTACTTTTATACACTGTTTCTTCTCTCAAAAATCCGAGTTAATTTAGGAAATGACTTTAGCAAGATGGCTCTCCATGTCCAATTAAAAATATTATTGAATTGAAATCATTACACACGAATCGTCATGATATTTTCATATATGGTAATATTCATTTTTGTTTAAATATTGTCACAAAAATATGTCTCATCGTGTCTTTCATTAAGTAAAAATTAAGAAGTTTCACTTCAAAATATAGCAAATAAAATTACTACGCGTTCAAACAATGTAATTTAAATGCCCAAAACTATCATATACTCTAGTATAAGCCATTGTATTAGTTACGTTTAATTGTGAAGATTAAAAAATTAATATTGAAATGGTTTTTAATGAGGAAATATTACAATGAGCGCCAAAGTTTATAATTGAAGGAAGGAATTAACCCAGTAATATTTATTGAAACAAGATTAACGGTCAGTCTAAAAAAAAATTTAGGCATTTAAATACACAATATATTAAATAATTTTTGTCCTCGTCGTTAAAATGCGTGTAAGAAATACCGATAGGCTGCAATGAATAATATTTTACAACACAATAAAATATCACATATTCCACGAAGGTAATTTTAACAAGGTATTTAAAGCCTTACAAGTACCGTTTCAGCACATCTGTAGATTTTATTCACAAATTGAAGTGTCTCTATACATACGAAGTTCTTTACGTTAAAACCTTACAATTCTTATATAGAAGAATATTTTATCCGATGTTTAGTAATCAGTTGTAGTTTTTCATTCTGGGTAGTGTAATAAGTAACAGCCGGTCCATCTGTCTCTTACAGCTCAAAATTCCTGTAGTTTTACACCTACGTGCATGGAATTTCGCAAATAGATATTTCAGATGCTAATGATTATAACTATATAACACAATATTTAAAAAATTAAGTAATATGTATTTTTGAACTATACATGTGGTTAAAAACATGAGATTTAGTAAAACTAATGGCTTGTTAACACGCCTCTTTGAAGAAAATCATATTTTCTTAAATGAAAATATATAATGAACTAAATATTTGTGGATATTACCAATGAAAGCTAATTAAAAAGACAATATGGAATTCGCTATTGAACAAATTTTTGTACCTTAATTATTCTTTAATTAAACAACTTAAAGCTAACAATATAGCTTCAAGTTGTTTAATTATAGAATAATTAAGGTACAAAAATTTGTTCAATAGTGACTTCCATATTACTATCTCACACTACCGCACATACTAACGCATATATGTATATGACAGAATAAATTTCTCCATATAGAGCAAAAACATGTCACACTAAAATTTGTTTAATTGATATAGTAATTTTACTTGCATTTTATGTTTATAAATATTTAAGTCACATTTTTAAATCATTTATGCATATTTCAACGGATTTTGAAATAAAAAGCTCTCTTACTCTATTTTCCAATTTGCTCACAGAAATGGGAAAGTCAAAAGGCTCACAGAAATGGGAAAGTCAAAAGGCTCACAGAAATGGGAAAGCGTACTATCCTATACTCTAAGCACTTGAGCGGTTGCTGAAATTATTTATATGTGTTATATTTTTACACAATTCTACACAAGTAACAGAAAATAAATAAGTAGAGTGGTTTTGCAGTTTGGTAAAAATATAAGATTTTTAAATATATGTACCCCTTTATACATTCTTTTAATGATATGATATGAAAAAAAATTAAGCAGGGTCAACCATCGTACGAAATCAATACTTCGTATAATATTGATTTATTATGGAAAGACCCCGTTTATTTGTTTGGTATAATTCATGATTGAAAGGGCCTATGATAAATTTCCAAGCTTAATAGTCGTATACGTAAAAAAGGAGAAAAACATTAATATTTCTCATTAAAATTTTATGACTCCCCAAACTTAATTTTCATGAAAAGTTATGACTTTTTCAGGTTATTTATCTTAGTTTTGTTAAAAGCTAAATGAGGAATACATTTAGCTTAAATGCCATTTCGAAATTCATTTTCCGAACCTGCACCATATAATTTTTTTTTTTAGTTTCAAATAAAATTTATGTTTTACGTTCGATTCCTTTAAAAAAGCAGTTTAAAAATTCTGAGGAAAGTTGAAGAGATTTGGATACTTTTGACTTTTTTAGAAATAAAGAGAAATTGGGTATTATATTAAAGAGTAAAATGGTATAAAAATCAAACTGGAACAAAGTGGTATTAAAATATTTCACTTTCAAGAGAAATTTTCAAATGAGGTAATTCATTTCATTTAAACAAGAGTCTTTTCGCAGAGAAAAAGGTTTCAGGGAGTTTCTTTTTAATAGACAATATATATGTTGTAATATTTCTAGAAGACATAAATTTTCGATTATGAAATGTAAAATTTTTGCGTGATGCGTATTGTGAAGAACATATATTGTTAATACAATCATTTTATAAATACCAAGTATAGCAAGCACAAGTTATAAGAAGTATTTACACTTTAATACTTTCAAAACTTACTTTTAACATTAAATACAATTAGAAGTAATATTAAAATATATAATAATTTTATACGAAATTAATTTATTGAATATGTCATATACTACTTCCTCGTTTAAGGAACAAAATGTGTTTGGCGTGGTAAAAACAGTAAATTCGCTATTGAATGCTATCGAATTTGTATCTCTTCATTTCCTATAAATCAGCAAATATACCTTGAAACTTTTCGGTAGGGTGTAGGTTCCACCAGTAGATTTATTTGAAAATAAGAAAGAGGATTTTAAAAAGAAAGTTCCTGATGCTTTAAAAAAATTACACTCGCCCTTCTCAAGAATGAACACTCTCGAAATATGAAGGTTAAGGAAATATAACAATCATAAATTCAAAATTCGGCCTAGTAATCAATTAAATTCAGGACAACCGCCAACTTGCTGATAGAAACCAAATTTTAATTTCAAACTTCGAATATATTTCTTCAATGATAACGATGATCCTTACGATACAAATATGTCCGCCGACACCCAATTTAAACTAATATGTGTGATGCGAGACTATTTTTTCCCAAAATTAATACCCCTTCTCTTAATTCAACCAGAGTTAATGGACAAGGTAACTAACCTCAAACTCACGGTCAATAAAAAAATCAAATTATGTAGTCGACACAGACAAATATTTTCAAATAAGTGACGATCCAAATAAGGCCAACAGACAAAGTAACCAGCTCCAATCTTACGGCTAATGAAAAAAAAAGTTCACACCAGCCCAATGAATGACAATACAAATATGACCAATGGATATGGTAATCGGCCGTAAAACAAATGATCAGTTAAAATAATCCAGACTAGTAACCAACTTCAATGTAATAATCATTAAATAACTGAAACTATTAAAACTAATAGAATATGGGATGCTTTATCCATTCTCATTCATTCATACCAACCTCTGCTAATGCTGTATCTATTACAGAAAAAAATAACTTATATAAACTAAGACAAAACAATGATTCAAAATGTTAAATTAGCATTACCGAAAAGTTATTCGAGATCACTTCCGACCATTCCGAAAACTTTTGCTTCATATCTCTTCTCTCATCCCTTATCATTTTTGACAAAACCGTACCGGCGTACTTAGCAAAAAAATTATCAATACTACATTGCCCATTATAGATTTAAAGTAAATAAAACTAAAGGGCATTGACACATCCAACGAATCTACGCTACCCTAAGCTATTTCGACTCAACATTTTTTCCTGATTGTCAATTTCATGGAGTCGATAAAATTAATTTAGGTTACGGTGATATTATTGGTAAGCAAGAAGACATGGCGACGCCGCATCTTAAATTATATTATATTAATTTTTTTTTTAATTATTTACCAATTTAACAATCAAAATCTATTGACAATTTTATCCTGTACTATTTTTTAACCTTATGCAACTTTTAAAAATGACTAACCTTACAATTAAATTTTACTCATATTACATTACAATCGTCCATGCACATGTCGATTTTATACGATTGATAAAAGGCTATCCTGGTACAGACTTTGATCATGTCGGCTCTTTAAAACTAATCAACGACCACGTTAACGCAATTATTCCCGTTGATACATCTTTATAAAACTCCACCTAGGTAATATGAACGCTATCTTCGGGATGGTAAGATTTCTTTGTAAAAAAACATGACATCTTTAGCAACATGGAACGCCATAATCACATTCAACCGTTCTCTATCCGTTATTATGATCTGATAAATAATATTGATTTTATTTAATTCAATACGATCTAAATGCCCAGCTCGGTTTGGCGTTGTTGGAACTATTTTCAAACATATTTTTGGTACATTGGATTAAAATAACAACATTAAGTATAGCAAGAGTATTACAAATATTTTAATTGCATCGACAACGCATTCATTTTTAGGACACGGTAAACAAAATTAACATTTATAAACTAAGTTTGAATAGCGGTCATGAAAATATCGCATTGAGTTTGAAACATTTAACTATTGTGTTGAATAAATAATCACTAAAGGCTGAATTTATGAAGCTATTAAATATGTAGGAAAATAGCCTACCCGCACATAATCATTTAAAATTGAAGATGTAATATAAGCTATAATGTAAACTCTACCAAGATTTAGTCGAAAATTATAGATGTTACCTAGTTTTAACTTATGACCTGTATCTTTAAATTTAGATCATATTCATATTTTAATTAACGTATATGAAATGATAAGCTATTATTCCAATGGTAAAATTTTATGTATTAAATTAATGTAACAAATAAATCTCTAGAAACGCAATTTTCACAATTTTTACATTACCAATTTCGGAGATAGAGTGGTCCATGTGTCTTTATGGATATTAATAAAAATGTCTCTAAATTTATAATATATAAAACTCTGGAAAAAAGTTTGATATACTCGTGGAATCTTTATGCTCATCCTTTCAGTCAATATCCCATATCACACAAGAAATAAATATTTTTTTGTAACAAAATTTTACCTTTATTATATTTCTCCACACATGTTTTTGGGTGGTCCCTGTTGGATTCAAATATTTTGTTCCCTTGCCAAATTTCCACGAATGGTTTCAGAAAAAGAATGGTTTTGATAGACAGGTGGAAGAATTTGAGTGATTTTATAATGGGTTGCATGTTTATTTCCTGTTGACGTGCAGAAACCTCAAAAATAATAAATATCCTCAAAAAACAATAAAGCTTTAAAACATATATCAAAAGAACTGTAAAATGATGTATGAGGACATGCTTTAATTGGCGCTACTACTTTTTTTAACTAATTACGTCTCTTTTATCAGTTAACGACCCATGTAATGTTAATATAAGATGAAAAATAGGGGTTCATAAGGAGATGTAATCATGATTATTTAATTAAATTATTAATGACATAATGTTACTGCTTTTGAAATTTGCCATTTACGAGGGCACTACTGGAACTTTTAGATTTACTGTATCCGGTAATATATCAATGTTTTTTTAAGCTGTATTGGAAATTATTGGTTGCTTTATAAATTATTGGTTATTTTTATAATTATGACAAATTTACGTTTTTTTTAACATAAGCTCAAGTAAATTGAGAGCTTTTCGAAATTTACTATTTAAAAAGTTTTTGGAGTGTCCATTTTTATGCTGGGACAGTTAGTCATTGAATAAGTCTTCACCAAGTAGAAAATTGGATCGGTTTTAACAAAATTATTCTGTTTTTTTAATATTTCGAACGACATTACACAATAAAATACATATGGGGTATTCACTGAGCAATAACAATTAGTTGCATAATTTAAGAATGAACCTCTTAGCACATAAGACGTACTTAGAATATTTAGTTTCTAAAATCCCATTCTAAATAAATGTAGATAATAACTTTCACACTACCTGAAAAAGAAACCCAACATAACTTAGATTAAAACTGTATAACTTAAAAAATATACTATCTTAAAAATTTCAGAAGCATTCAGTTTAATAAAAAATTAACCTGGAAATGTTCGTATAACCATATGATCTCTCTATTTAGCTTTTGAATAGATTCATGACCTCTTAAACAACATGTTTAACTAAGAGTTATTCAGTTGCAAATTTAAAAAAAACTTAACACTCAGTGTCTTTGTTTAAATTAGTTGCTGAAACGGTTTATGTTTTTAATGTGAATGTAATAATTTAAATGATATAAAAAAATAAAGGACATAATAAAAACGCCACAACTTATGACAACCGAGTTAAAGATGATAAATATACGTGTATTCCTTATAATTTGTCTATTTATTTGACTTAATAATATAAGCTTATAAATGATCAAACAAAATTTAATTAATTTTTTAATTAACCAATACTTCTAATCGTCATTTTAAGACTATAATAAAGTTTTTAACACTGCCGACGAGTATCTCATTTATTCAACATTCAATTTAATAAAATTGTCATATAAAGACCAAAATGATATTAAATTTGGCTCGACTATATTTCTAATTTAGATTAAGAAACATAAATTTTAAAACTGCTCACCAAACGTTGGTAGGATTTACATCTTAGCATTCTTCTTTGTTAATTTTTTATTTATTATCATATCTTTAGGAATATTATCACTGAGATATTTCCCAGGAAATGAAATTTCGTGGTGTTTCGAGAAATGTTTAATAATATCCTTTGCGGTTCTCATTAAGCACCATCAATATATGTATATATATATATATATATATATATATATATATATATATATATATATATATATATATGTCCTAAGCGTATCAAAACGTTACTCTCTTAATGTTCCACTTTTAAAAATATGGAGCTTTAATACGTCAGTACGTAGCGAGCACTCGTCCTATAAACACGATTTTGAGCTATCATATAACCTACGATTTAAACGAAGCAATACCTGTTTGTGTTTTAAAATCGTATAAAAACAACACAGAAAAACCTAAGAAAGGAGGGATTACTTTTTACAAGTAACCATAAAAGGTTAAATTGATTCGCACACTTTTGAAACTGATTTATATTTTCAATTAGGTCTATGCTCCCATCTTTTATAAACTGTGACATAGCTTTAGAGCGGTGCACATGAGAAAAACATTAATATCAATATACCATACATCCTTCTAGACTAAGCAGTTTATTCTTTATCTTGAAATACCATTTTCACTTCAATCATCGTCATGCAACCTTATATTTATGAGTCTAAATGTCCAAGTCTGGTAGTTGGATGAATAAATTTGTCCGATAATTTAAAAATTAATAATTTACGTTATTTTAATTCGAAAAAGTTATATTTAGGATAAAAAATTTGCATTTTGTTTTAAAAAAAAGTCAAAAGTTAAGGTTGACATGTAAAGTTAGGTTATGCAATATTTTATTTTATTAGTTAATTTCATTTGTCCTATAATCCGACGATTAATTTATTTTATTCGTCCGATAATTTAATAATCAAAACTTTGTCATTTTAAAGGTTTAAAAATTAATGAGAATTTGAATTCGCTCGAAAAAAAAATTTGTGACTGTCAAAAATTTGAGAATCAAAAAAAGGTAAGAAACTAGATTAGGTTGTTGATCTATAAAACTAAGCTATGCCATAGGTTATGCTACTTACTTTATTTTTTTATGTATGAGTAATAAACTTTTTTGAAAATTTCCAAAATTTGGAAACTGTAAATTTACACTTCCCCAATTTCTTCTAATTTAAATATTTTATGATCAAGCTCTTAAATCAGAGTAGTTTAAAGGCAGCTCAGTTACAACTGAATTTGTCAATATTTTTAATAATTTATTAGATATTTTTAAATCGCACAACATGCGCCAGATACCATTTAAGAAGCCTATGTACCTAGAAAACGTATATTTTATACTCGGGTTTTTAGAAGAAACTAAATATTTTATTCATGGTCTCAGTTACAAGTATCGTAAACTTATTAGAAATAAATCAAATGTTTTAGCTTTTAAAATAATTCAGAAAGAAAAATTGTTAATAAAATCAAGAAGTCAAATCGGTTTTTGGGGTGCATTGAGAGTCTGAAAATAGTAAATGACAATTTAGTAAAGACGGGGTTTTTTTAATATATTCCTATATACAAGTTTTTTCGAGACCGCTTGAAATATTAGACAACATGGGTGAGCAATAACAACACAAATGCACAATAATTTAAAAGCATTTACAGAAAAATCCTCTGTAATTTAGAATTAAAATTGTATTTTCATGCCATTTGTATTCCCGCTGACTATGTCAAGCTAATTGTCTGCTATACAACTGGTTGGATAGTCTATTCATTACAAAAAAAAATAAAAAGTGAGGAGTGTCTAAATACTTTAACATCGTCCAATAAATTATGGTTCCATAAGCTGATAGAATTTGAAAATTTCGGTGGTCTATTATTTCCTTCCTTTGATATTTTTACAACATGCATTAAAATAAAAGGAATTATTAGAAACCCAAAACAATTATATGGCGAAAACTTGACTAAGTCCCATTAAGAATCTGGCACTAGAAGACTTTATTAATCCTAAGGTATTTGACAAGTAACCCGAACATTCTCTGCGACAATCTACGTTATGCAATCACCGTTCACATCTAGTTCGTGCTATAATATCTACGTATGTAAATCTAAAGTTACACTCTATAGCCAAAATTTAAGAGGCCAAGTTGTCAGAGACAGTAATTTAATAAATTAGTGTTTTTTTATAGGCAGAAAAATCATTATATTACTGCATCGCCTAACTACTTGACCAGTATTTCTTTCCTATAATCAAAATATTCTGTATAAAAAATTATTATTGCAAAGATTGTAATGTAAAAAAATTGTTTTGTTCATAAGTATTCCTATATTTTCTTCCTTTTTCTTATACAATAAAATATTTACTTTCTTGCATTGTCATCCTTTATTTAAAATAATTAGTATAAGTCAATAAATTAATTAATCAGAATAATATTAAAGTAATATTACAATAATATTATAGTAGAAAATATTTAGTATATATTTTAGTATATCGTGCATTTAACTAGAGTCCATATTTACAGTAGATATTTTAGTATATCGTGCATTTAACTAGAGTCCATATTTACAGTAGATATTTTAGTATATCGTGCATTTAACTAGAGTCCATATTTACATAATTTAATAAATAATAGTATCGGCTAATTGCCAATTAATCAATGTCTATGTTTGATGCAAAAATTAAGTTCCGTACTTATCCTGTTGGTGTGACGTCATGGCGGCCGCCAGGTCTGATTGAAAGATACGCAAAGTACGGGAGGGCATATATTACATATCGACGTTAAGCACGAATTAGTTGCAAATTTCAAAACTTTGAAACAGATAAAAAAATAAAGCAGTATTTAAAAAAAATTAAATTATGAATGATAGCGCAGTTTAAGGGCAATGTTAAAATTTCCTTTTTTCAAAGTAGACTTTTGAGTCGAGAATAAAAATTTCCACATTTTTCACGCAAGAAAGAAAATGCTTTGTCCGATATTATGGAACATATGAAAATATCTAAAACGAACAAAATTTACTTGGATATGAAAACTGTCTATGAAATTTACTAATCCTTTTGTAGAACTTTCTCAGCTATTATATAACTATCCCATTATATAACTCTTGAAACTATTATTTAGTTTTTATTACAAATTTTCGTTGTTTTATGTATTCTATCAGGTTTCACAAACTACATAGATGTACTATAAATTGCTAATGTTTATGACCAAGACCCATAAAATAAATCAAAGCTTTGAATACAATTTAAATATGATGATGATTGATAATGATGAAAGACAATTTTCAAATATAGGATTTATTTAGTATTATTAGACCAAAATTGTGACTTAATTGTTAATATTAATATAATCTGACGTACGTTTTTCCTTTCTTAGTCTACATTATCTAAATTATTTTAGCAGTATATTAAAAACTTCACAGCTTATACAGCTGAGCTTTGATTATATTTTACAAACTATTATATATTTTTATAACTTAAAATCAAACAATTATATCTAGACAATTTATGGTTTTTACACAAACTAATTCAGGGAGTTAATACAGGATTATTTTATTTATTACAGTAGTATTTTTTAAAGAAGTGAACAATATGTCTACTCATGTAAGTTGGATAAAAATATTTAGGAAATATGTAAATATGACAGCAAGAAAAATTTTGTGCTTGATTATTAACTACAGTATGCCTGAATTAGCATTATATAGTTTTAAAATACCAACAAATAAAAACCCTTATTTATTAATATTAATATTTTATAAATATTGATATTTTATAAATATTTTATAAATATTGAACAATAGTTCAATAGTAAATAAACTACAGTCAAATCCACGAACATTTTCTCGATCTGAAGGATTAAATATCATCTCATTCTATCAGTTTTTATCATGTAATTATATCTATATAGAAAAAAGTTACACAATGTAAAATAAATATATGTACTACGTATAATTAAACAACATTACATGTTAATTTTACTAATTTGTTATATTTTTTTTAAATTTTGCTCCAATGTTACATTTTTTTTAAATTTTGCTCCCATACTACCATATTACCTGTTCTACTAAAATAGGGCGGTACTTTCTCAAATTGTTGCGATATAAAAAGTGAGCAATGAAATGCTTTTTTTTGATGGATTTCATTGCTAAGTGTACCAAGTGCAAGTGCAGATACAGTCAAAATTTATTGTCGTAGTTTGGTGTGAAGATTTTCAGTTGCCATAGAAAATTTAAGAGATTCAGGGGAATTAAAAATTTTACTGCTCTCAATTTGATTCCCACACGTAGTTTTTAGATATTTAAATAACAGCTATATTAAAAATTTTAAACAAATAGGTAAACTTAACACATACGTAAATCAAATATTGCACACTTGAACAATAAAATACTCAAAAAATATAATTAATAAATGATCATTTGGAAATATATTTTCTCAATACCACAGTTCTTCATAGCATAGCTAGGATAATTTTAAAGCTATTTTTTAATGTAAAAAATGTAGCTTATGCACCTAGTATTGTATCATAATTTAATTAACACATCTTCGAATTAAAACACATTTAAGTGAAATCAAATAAAAAGTATCAGTTTTAATATATTATGCATTAGTTCTTTCCGCTAAATTATATGCACCATAACTGATTAGGACGAGTTTCCGCAGATACAAAATAGAACTCTAAAGATTCTGTAACGCATAACGTAAATATATTATTTATTCTAAAATGAAGTAAATTTGAAGATTTAACTAAATGACGATAAAGTGGAGTTATTTCCCTCGGAAGTTAAGTAATTTCCACAGTTCAGTTGCTTACTTGATCTTATTTTAACTTTCAATGGTAATGTTAAATGTTTGTTCTTTTGCAAGTTCATTTTATGTTGCTTTTGTAAAAGTTTGAGTCAGTATTTCCGTAACTTATCAATTTATGCAATATTTCTTGCAAATAAAGGCATTTCCAAACTGTTTACTTAGGATATTCCAATAACTTGGGAAATAGTCACATTCTCTTATGTTCTATGCTATAACACTTTATAAAGGTGTTGCCCAAACTAGCGTAAGTACAGGTATCGTGACTATCATAGGCGTTAAATGGTGAAACTACAAAAAGTTACTTAAAGTGTTCTCGAAAAATTAATTGCAAAGAAAATTGTAAAATTGTCTATGCTATGAAAACCCGAAAGAAGAAGTCTGAACGAAAATTAGTGGCAGATACAACGAATTATTCGTGTTAAGATATATTTGTTCCATATCATAAAAACATTACAAATAAATAACGAAATAAACAGTAGAAAAAATTTTAAATGTAGGAAAGGTAATTTTACCTTTTAATACTAGGTGATAACATATTTTAATTATCATTAATTAAAACAACCCTAATGTTATAAGTGTGAATATTTTTGTGTTGCATTTGATTGCAAGGAAATATTGAAAATTTATTAGTAATATTTGTAACTTCTCCAACAGCATTAATAGAAAAGGGATGAATAATGATTGTTTAAATAAGATTAGTAATTTTATATTTTTTGGTTCATTCAACCCGTAGCAATGGCACAAAACTTTACAGAATTTCGAAAATATAGTTGACCAATTTATATACCAAGGGTTATTATAAAAACGTGTATTTATTTAAGTACGGAATTAACAAATACTTATTTAAAATATATTTTTATTTAGATGCAAATTAATTAGTCACTTTTTATCCAGCTGTTAGACTATGTCTTTGACTTTAGTTTACCGAAAAGTGTGAGGTTATTGCTTTTGCTATTGTAGCTGCTATGAACTTCGATCAAACATTATTCCGAATTCCCCATCGATCGATGTCCTGCTAAAAAAGTCAGGCTAGGTTATTGGGAAAAACTTTTTTGATTTTTTATGGAGTAAGTTTTCTAGAGTCACGTCGACTGACGGGGATTTTGACATTTTCCACCGTCGTTCTAAATCATATACGTGTTTTTGAACGACAATGTCTACGTTGTTTAAAAACCGACAGTAATTTTTTTATTGGTGTCAACTATTTATTAGTAAGTATCATTCCGGTAGTATATAGTTAGTAGGTTTATAAACTACGCATACAACATTTTTTATTTGAAAATAGAAATTACTCTACATGTGGGAGTTACGATTTTAAAGATGTTATATTAGTATGTTACACGACTTGTGAAACATATGACTTATAGCATGTCATTAAATATGAATGTTTAAAAGTCTGTACTAAATTTGAACAATAGTGCAGATTTAATATGGAACTCTTAGTTTTTTTCCCTTGTATGCGGCGAGAAATAATAATAAACATCCGATAAAATGTCAGAATATGTTTATAATCTTTAGAACTTACCACGCACATGAATTGTCTTCCGAAATGCATCTTTATGAAAGGCCTCCATTTATTATTCCAAACCGCATTACAATATTGCTACTACGGTTTTAGTTCAATACACATAATTCAACTCATCCTAATTATAGATATCAATGTAAGTATTCTTGAATCTAAAAAGTTCCTCTGAATATTCATTCACATAATATTAAATTGAGAAGCAAAATCCACAAAAAAGCGCCAAACGTTTTTACACTCAAATATTATATTTAATAACAAACATGGTTTACATCAAAATCCTTACAAAGTAAACGGAGAAAATAGGTCTAATAATTATATTTTTGGTTTTTAGGGCAGTATTTACAAAATCGTGTTTTTGTTAAGTTTTATATATAATTAATATATTATTATAGATAACCAGCATTATCTAGTATTGATTAAGAGGTGAATCATTTGACTTTATGTATTTAATCATATACCTATTGTTATTATACATAAAAAACGCGCAAAAATATTCTTTAACCTACAAGTGTGTTCATAGAAAATATATTTTACTTGCGTAAAAGGATAGATATTTACTAATTTTCCAAAAATATCCACACGCAGTGTAGTTAAGTTGATCATATATTATGAAGACGTGATCCAATAACACGAACAAGGCGACACCCAAAATGTATACTTAAAATTTTAACGGCCGGCAAATAATCATTTAATCACCGCCGTTTATTTGAGACTACGATATTGACATAATTCATTGTTTGCTATGAACAGTGGTATTTTACATTTTCAGAAACGTATATAAATCTTTTTCCATGGACTCGACAAAACATAAACAAAACATAAACATCGACAACATTTATGAAGTAGCTTGGTAGAAAATTTTCTCTCTCATTATTAGTTATCAACTAGTGATAACCCAGGATTCATGAAATGTTTAAGCTTGTACGTTATTGGATTTCTTTTGCCAAAAAATGTACCTCCAGACTATTACGTGTTTGACATTGACAGTGTATGAACGTAAACAATGAAACTTCAATTTATTTGTAATTTACAACCTAATTTATTTGTGAAACATGTTACAAATAAATTTTAGCTCTCTGCACTCCTTCTCCATATAAACTTTAACTATCACTCTCGTCCGTGCACGCAATCTGGTTAAAAAGGGGTACAACATTTTATTTTCACATATTAACATATAGATTTTCCGAGATTCCGAGAAATAATTATTCCCATATCTAGTTCTTTTAATTTCAACCAAAATAACCAAGAAATATCACAAATATATCTGTTCCAAAGTACTTTTTTCTCTTAACTAATTATTTAAATAACGGAACATTTTGAATAAATGAAACACTGCGCATTCAAATTGCCATTTCTGAAGTAGTGTAATTTTAAATTAAGAAATCACACTCAGTGTCTCAATCTTAAACGTAGCTTTTGTGTATCTAAAACACTTAAGTTACATGGAAAATTACATACGTGGTTAAAGGAGAAAATTTATTAGAAATAACAATGGATGTGAAGGTATAAATTGTGTACAGTTGTTTTATTTCTTTCTCATTTTGGGTCTTATCAGACTTAGAGGTAACCAGTGATTGGCAATCAATTAACATTTAATTAATCTTGAAAAATTTAATTAATAAGTCCTCCTGATAAAATTTTAATACGATAGGTAAAAGTTTAATAGCTGTGGACAAAGGTCTGATTTATTTTGCGTAACATTCAATAAAATTGACGTTTTAAGAATGACAGTAGTGAGGGGGTTCGGCGTTTTGATAACACCTTATCTGCTTAAAATCTAGCAAGAAATGTAACTATAAATCTAAGTAAATTTCATAAGAAATGTAAACCACACGAACAATAATTTTTTCTTATGCTAAAGAGAGACCCATATTAAATATGTTCAAAACATAGTTACATATTTAAATATATGGGGAATGTAATATAAATACACTATGCCTATTTCGATATCATACTGCTAGCGTTTTTAAATGCCGAATATTTTTATAATTCATAGAATGTTTTAAATTAAGTACAGAAAAATACGACATTGGTTCAATTGTTTATCTTACTATTAATACGTAAATATACCATAAATTTTAGGAAACTTGCAGTGACAATTATTTTTAAGGGTTACTGGTTAGGTTTAGGATACTGCAACTTGCAGTAACAAGTTATATCATTATAAAATTTCCACTTTTATTATGTTCCACATACATTTGATCTTAAATTGTAAAGGAATCTTATATAAGTTGTATGCGTTTTTTCGATAATATACGTCGGCGCGTATTGGACTAAAAATGTCAGACATTTCACAAGCCCCTTGTTTCTGTCGTCATATCAAATTTTTTTTTTGTTTTCCATTATCAGTCCCGGAAATTAAAATATTTTCCACTTTTAAGAAGGGAGAAGTGGTTCGGTGCAATAGAATTGAAATAATAAATTTTAAATAATTAATATTTTGTATTAAATTTTCATAAAAGGGAATTTTAGAACAAAATCTAAAATTAATATTTTAAATTTAGGTTACGTACTTTTTTGGTTTCTTCTATAAAATTTTTCCATAAATTATTTTAGAATTTTTACTGGTAAAATTGCCTAAAGTACAAGACTGTTTTCGGATATGTCGAGTAAGTTGCAACGTTGGTAAATGCTATTTGCAATATAAATATAAGTCACTCCAACAAATACTAATTTTGTACATGTTTATCCTTCCCATAAGTTAAACAGTGAATGTGTAAAATTATTGAATGTATGATCTCTGTATTTGTCGAATAAAGTACCTTTAAGAGAACTATCTCCCTTACCCGCTTATGTGGGATTCATAACCAATTTTATTATATGCCAGTTAATTACGCCACGGCTTCTCACATGTGTTAACTAAAATCCTGGTCAATATATAAAATAACGAAAAATTAACTTCCCCACAAGACACGTAAAATTTTAACTTCGAGATTGCCGCACATACAGACATGATTACGATAGCGTGTAATATACATTTCAATCTGTAGGTAAGACCTAGTTTGCAGATACAACAGTTACGGCCAGCAAAATCTGGGACTAAAAGTTCGTTTATAAATACGTAATATTAAATTTTAATCTACTGTAAATTTTAACCCCTTACCATTTTTATTTTTAATTATTTCGGATTGTCAGTTATTCGAGTTATTTCGGATCATTCGTCCCACATTCTCTTCCTATTCTCACCTGTGACAAAATCAAATCGAATTCTTCCATTCTTTAATAGATTAAGATTAAATTTACCCTCGTCTGGTAAATTGTTTAAAACGATTTGCCTTTAACAATTATGATTCATGGCATTTTTTCGAAATATTAAAAATGTTATGAAATTAATAAACGTTCGTAATTAAATAAATATTTCTAAATGATAAGAATTAAAAAAGACTATTTTATGCTATTTACAGTATTATTATTTAAGTCAATTAACTTGATAGTATGGCTGAAAATATGATACTATGAATATAGTCACATAAAACGTGACGATTGTCACTGATTGCCAGATTTTGCCGTATTACAAGTAATTAAAAACATGTAGAGTTTTTGATTACTTGTAATTCGGCAAAAATTATCGTAGAAGTTTAGTGTGCACGTCCAGTGTATTGTCCAATAAGCAAAGTTATATTAATAAATTTTTCGTCACTACAATAAATGATGCGTTTTCTGTGTGACTAGGGGAACCAAAAGTAAATATACGTAGGCTAGACTCTGCAGTGGGTTTTATATATATAAATTGTTCTACGTATTTTTAGCATTTTCTGTGGTGTCGCTCACGTAGAAGTTACGATGTGCACCACTTTCACGATTAAAGACTGAGCCATATCTGGAAAAAAATCTTCTCCTGTTCTCCAGTATTGCTGCTCTTGCCCCGCCATCCATAGTACCTCATGCTCATCCATTGTTCTGTTCTCTGAGTATCTATGTTAATGTTTTATACTAAAAGTTTCCTTCTTTACAGCCTTATTATGATCCATCTATTTAAAGTCAAGTTATTAGCAAAAGCTTAGATGGCCATACAAACAGACGAACGTTGCGTTTTACATATAAAGAGAAATTACAATCATGAATTAATGATATTATTAGTTCATTAACATAAGAAAGAAAGTTTGTTAAATTTGCCATTAGGGTGACGTAATTGGATTAGATCAGTTAAAACTAACGTCGTGTAAGCTGGCTACGACCAAACTCTCGAGCAATACTTTCGAGATTCAAATGTTTTTGGTGATCGCATTGTTTGATGAGTGGAGATGTTCAATATTATTCAAAAATTTTAATTGTAGCCTGTTTCTTTATATGTTGACAAAAATATCCAATTAATAAATCGATGAATTTAAATATTATGTCTTCAGTTAAAAATTAGTTTTGTTTACCTTTGCGATTTCAAAAAAAGAGAAAACTTAATATCTTATTAAACACTTACGTAATTACCTACGTGTCTGCATGCTAACCCTATGTGTTTTTTGACGACCTAGAAATTTTAAATATATGATATTTTTAGGAAGTAGTAGACAATTATAGATGTTTTCGCCAAGTATACGTAAAGCTGTTACCGACGACGTGGAATGCAGGGCCACTTAAATAAAAAAAGTTCAATTTAAATTTTAGGGAAAATAGTTTTTCTGAAGTGTTTAGTACAAAATAAAAGCTTAATAAAACGCGAGTTCAAAATTATGTAAATTTTTTTCTTCTTTAAATGTAATTTTAAAAATTTCTAAAAATTGCTCTTCCACTCACGATCTGAGAAGTTATTAGTCAAGCAAAATTGAGAAAAATAAATATCAGTGATACGGTTTTATTGACCAAAAACAGCACAAAAAATAGTTTACTACTAATGTAAGTTTCTTGCCAATATAAATGAATTTGAAAACTTACGTGATTAATTGAAGAACCTCTGATTTCATACTTAAAAAATATCGGGAAAGCGAATTTTTTCTACACAGAACTCTCAATAAGTTTTGTTTGCCAGAATTTCATATACATTTTTGCTTTTTATTACCTGAAATATATGTAGCAAATTGTACGAGTTTGATTTTAGTTCTACCTTTGTTCAAAATATGCTTATTATACTTCCATTAAGTAATATTATTTAGCACAATATTAGCATATTACACAAAGTGCGTTTGTCATGTTCGCCATTTAGATGTCGTATGCATACTCAAAGTAGCGACATTTGAGTTAGCGCAATTAAACTTGAGAGATGTTTACTACATTACACGCTTCAAGACACTTTCAGGTATGTCTCAAAACTGATCTTCAGAAACCCGAAATATCATATATAATACGGGACGAGCTACTCACCATGTGTAGAATGCAATGAGTTATGTTCTGCGAGAAGTTATGATCTCAAATTTCGCTTGTCAGTTTAATTGAATTTTTAACTCATTAAAAGTAGCGCAGCTTTTTCACAAAAAAAAATTTAAATTCATGAAATAAATTTTAAATTCGTCATAGTTTTAAATTCGTATAATGTTGAAAAATATTCATCTGTGAACCAAGTCACCTTGTGTTCAAAATCATTACAACTGGCCATGGCGAAGTTCTAAATTATTTTTATTTGTTTTACACCTGAAATGACTGTGATAAATAATATAAATTAGAAAACGTTTTCACGTATAATTTAACAAATATAAGTCCTTTAAGTTTCAGAACCAAATTTCCTCTGAGAAAGAAGAGAGTACCTGAGAAGACTGAGAAGAAGAGAGTACCTCTTGCAATCATTAGATCTATAATGTTCATATAAAGCACAGATTGTTGGAAAAATTATGACCCAATTTGTTATGTTCAAAAAAGGTCGTTTTCATCCAGTTTACTATAATTTGCAGATATTTACATGCACCTTCAAATCAACCTCTTTTCGTTCATGAGAGCTTAAATATTGAGGTCACTTACGTATTCCATCTTCTTTAAGTAATGCTAGATAATCAACATTTCCCCAACCTTTGCTATATTACAAGGATTTTATTCGACCAGTGGCTTAATTTTGTCGTCATCAACCTCGTTATTACTAAAATGACTTAGTTGCACATATCAGGTGACTAAGAAAATATTGCTTCTTTATTATTGTCTATCACGGCGTCTTGTATGTCTAGATATGTCTTGTCTCTAACTTATATGTCCAGAATTAGTATCGAAAGAGTAATTATATTATCATGCTTTTTCAAACATGACATTGGTATAATCCTGGGTTCAAAAAAAAGTTAATTGTTGAAACTGCTTTTGTATTCAAGTATCTTCTGGCGACTTTTTTATTTCAAAATCATGACGTACAAAGTGTGGTGAGTAAACTGTGCCTATATTTGTTGAAAACCAACTCTTCCGTCTAGTGGCATTAATCTATTTCCCTTTTACAGAAGGGTTAACAAGGAATCTAAAACAAAAGTAATTAAAAACGTATATTTTAATAAGAACCCGTTCAATTCAGGCTTAAAATCGTTACAAGAGCCAAAATACCGTGTCATTGTTGTGGTGTGTTGGATTGATCACAAGGCATACGGCCTTTGACGATGCGGCGCACCGCGGCGATCCGGGTTCGATTCCCGGCCGTTCGTCGAACGTGGCTGGACTGGTGTTATGGTTGGCTGTAAGAGATTGCTCTCGTAGCAATAAGTCCATATGTATCAATTAGATACATTAAAGTAGATAAATAAATAAATAAATAAAATTAAAAATATAAAAATTTTTAAATTGTTACCCTTTCCCGAATCGTCAAGAGTACACGTTGTTACTTATTTGTTTTCAAATATAACTTTTTTAATTTACTGTATATTTTATTCAAACAACATATATTTCAAAATTTTGTCATTACAAAGTTTATTTACTTTTTAGCCTACCTTTAGAAATATATAAATGACATAGCAGCCATTATTTTAATATAATTATTTCACTATGAAATTAGGATGCGTTGTCAACTGCCACAAAATGTGAAAGTTTTATCTTATTAAAATCACAGTTTTCGTTATCGATACGTATGCGATAATACATTGAGTTTCCAACAATAATGATACATACCGGCCACGAAATAATAAAATGCTTTGTGATACCGGCACAGAATTAAAAACACGCCGGTACAAAGCTGTACCAATGGCGTTTTAAAATAAAAGGAAATATATATAAAATAATTACCATTGATAGGACATTTCGCAACAGGTTACATTTTTTTGCTAGGTTTTGCTTTAGCATATAATTATGTCACAAAAGGGCATTTTTGGATGCTAATGAGCAATGAATGACGGAGCTCTACTACTTATCTCATTTAATCTACTACTAAAGATTATGTTACCGTGCACAGAAAAATATATGATACGCGGATCATAATGCGCGTGCTACTTCTATTTACCATCTGCAGTTATATTACGTGCTCATGATATTGAACTTTGTTTACACTATTAAGAATTTATATGAAAAAATTGTTTTAAAAATTAAATCTCAAAACTTATCGTAGGAGATCCAGAATATTATATTGTTACAAAAAATTAATACGTATACCATTCGAACGATAAAGTAAATTAAATAAGAATTAAAACTGTATTTACCATTGTTGAAATTATAAAATAAAAACCCATGGCTGCGTATGTCAAGGCTCAATTGATGTTGTAACATCCATAAACGGCGGACGCAATTTTATTCCTCTGTAATTATGAGATTTACTCGTCTCAGTTTGATATACATATTTTGCATGCTAATGAGCAAATCTCGTTTAGAATTATAAAGAACTAAGTACTAAACTTATTCTAAAAATTCAATTAACTTCGTTTGATTAAATATTTACGTTAATTTGACATGATGTGCATAAAATAGAAAATATACAAAAATAATTTTTATTCTAAATTTCATTAAAACGACAATAGGATGTACCATTGGCCGTACGTAACCCACTTGCGGGGAATTGTAATTCCAAGTTGTTTTCGATTTTAATTCAAATTTTTAAGTCGTGAGAAGTCACTCAGTTCGTGAATTGAAAGAATACGGGCAACTATCGGAATATTTTTCACTTCAGAAATATTTAATTTGTGGACAATTTCATGTTGGGTATAAGAATTATTTCACATGCCTGTGGTGATTTTGTAAAATAATTACTCTCGTAATACAAAAAATTAGAAAATATGAATTAACGTGAACGCAAAATTTTAAAATATACTCACCTAATAAAGATTTTAATAAAGTTTATATTTTCATTAGGATTCAGAACCAAAAAGCGGTCGAGCATGAATAGAACATTACGAGTGTTTCGCATACATTAATCACTTATAAACATTTAAGGGTACGTACGTAATAGTTCTAATTATGTTATTTACAAATGTTTATTTTTCAAAACGTCATTATATTGCCTACTAACTATTCTACAGGCGTAAAAAAACCCCTAATTACAAAAATGCATGATTCCATATATAATAAGAAATCATTGATATCTGGATTTTTTCCTTTATTTATGCTGCAAGATCTCTCATATGCTGACTTTCAAGATTGTAGGGCCACTGGAACTGGACTGTACCCTTTAGGTTTTAATGACCAATGAGTAAGATTGTTATTAATAAAAAAATACGCTTTAAAAGGACCGTTTGTTTCATTGCATGAACCAAAAACTTGAAATAATGTACGACTATATTTTTCAGTGTACGATATTAATTTCTTAAATATAAAACTTGATATCTCAAACCGTTTTGAGGAAAAAAGTTTTGACAGACAGACGAATGGAAAGACAAACAAGTAACCCAAAAAGGCATCCATTTTTTCGCATCGAGAAGTGGAACCCTAAAAAGTGGGTTAGTACAAGTCGAACTTGTGCAATTAATGTTTATACCGTTGTTCAGACATAGACATAAAGTTCGTGGTAATAACGTGTGGTAATTATGCAAGCATTGGATTTACATACTTCGTATAAGGGCAAGTTGTTGGAATAATCATGATGCAAGTTCAAAAGAGGAGCTGTTTAATTGGAAAATGTATGGAAAATGTGTATTAAATGAACCTCTTTGAGTTCAAGAAGAACCCAAATATCGAACTTGCTTTGTCCCAACTTAAATTCAAAATCCTTTTCAAATTAAAGAGTGAAAAACTAATTTAAGATTGGTGTTCGGAATTAATGTTTTATTTACTTGGTAAATAGTAAAAATATAACAAATCTATAAATTTTATGCATTTTATTTTAAATGTTATATATCAGTCAAAATAACTTTAACAATGTGTTATATGTATGTCAATCTGTCACAGGTACTATTAGATTTTGCTCTATTTCCTTACAATATCGATAGCATTGGGTATGTGCCTAATAAAGAGACTTATTGTTTATCTTGGACGGTATAAGACATGATATATCATTTGTACTACCTTATTGTTCCAATTTGAAATATTTTCCAACGATCTTAATACCATTAAAAAGGAAAGATTGTTTGGTTAATCACAGAACTGACTTGTGCTGATAAAACTGATATTAGGGGTACATTTTGTTTCGTTAGATAATATGGTGCATATTATCACGTTGCGGTAAAGTAATGACAATAAGGGCAGAATAATAAAAAAGGTGTATACTATTGATGACTATATGTAACTTGAAATATTTATATATCTCAAGAAAGGTAAGGAAAAAGTGAAATTAGTTTTTCACCCTTGACTTGTCAGGTTTTTATAAAACTTGGTGAATCAAGTGTCTTTACCTAATCCCATAAGAAAAAAAAGGTAACACCTTGCAACGAAAAGTTATGTGTCACCAAGCTTTCAATATTTATTAGAAAAAAATGCCCGTATCTTTTAATTAAATTTTTTTTATGTACTAAATGAAAGAAAAACTTTGTTTAAACGTCATATTAAAGTTCTTTAAAAATTTTACGTTTACTTATGTTGCTTTTATCACGCTGTAAAACATTTAATTTAAAAAAAGCTGACAATCAAATTAAAATTGTTAATTTCTGAAATACGGCGGCTTAAATTTATAAACTTACACAAATATCCTTCATATACTACTCATTTATGTCCTTAAATGGATCCATTGGTATAATCCACATCATCCTGTTATATTAAGAATGAAGATTATGGAAATATGCAACGAATCTTGTTTTGTTTGAAATTAGGAAATACAAATAAGATTAGCAAATTTAATATAATATTTTTTTCCCAAACGAGTAAAAGATAAATGTTATTGCGTATGTAAATAATTTCGATGAATTCTTAAAAATGAAGAGAGGCAAATCAGATTAATTTTAATAGCAAATTTACTGTTTTCACCTAATTAAAAACTTTTTTTCCTTTTAAGAGGAAATAGCTAGTGCAATATTTAATAAATTAACCTCATATAAGATAGTTCAACATTTTTTTTTATTGTTTCTAATGGTTAATACACAAGGTACGTTTCAAAAAGAGTATCTTAGAGATATAAATTGTTTTTCAAGATTTTATATAATTCGAGCTTGCTATACTTGGTATTTACAAAATTATTTTATTAAAAAACATATGTTTTCACAAGGTATAATGCGCATCATGCAAATTTCCTGTATAATTCAGAATTCATATTTTCTAGAAACATTGCTATATAAACACAAAAAATGTTTTAAAAATATATCTGAGAGATATAATTGTTTTTTGAAGATTTATTAAAATTCGTGCTTCGTATACTTAGTTTTTACAATATAATTATATTAAAAATATATATTTTCACAAGGCATAACGCGCTTTCGCGTTTTCTATAAATATTACTATATATATTGTCTATTTAAAAGAAACCCCAAAAGTGTTTTTTTCTGCAAAAGGCCCTTTCTGTAAAGTAAACAAGCTGCATCATTTTAAAATTTATCTCGAACAGTTTTTATTTCACCTTACTCCATTTTGATTACATAATACAATTAGTTGACGTGAAAGAGAGGTATATAAATATTTTCGATTTTTTTCAGAATCAGAGAAGAAGTAGAACTACTGCTTTGTAGGAAATCAAGCTTAAAATGTCAATTTTATTTTAAATTAAAAAAATATGGCATGTCCAAATACAAACATAACAAATAGCAAGCTTCCAATTGGCATTTAAACAAAGATTAAAAACTACAAAGGTGAAATTCCACATCTTATCATTGTGAGACTCTAAGATAAATTTCCTCCTTTGATATTCGGATAAGATAACGAAGGAAAAAATGTTAAAACTTTTATCTCAAATTTTATGAGTTACCAAACTTTAAATGTTCATAAATATTTATTATTAATTTGCTGTTGTTCGTGCAAAATTGTACAAATATTATTACGTTTACATATATTTCAGTAGCCCATTAAGTTATCAGGGTATAGGGTGATTCGCTTATTGATTTTCCTAATGCCTATGATCAATTCAGAGAACAGAGTAGGAGACCTTTTTCGTTAAACTATTTAAAGGACTAATCATAAAATATAATCCTTAAATATTCTTATACACAAATTTGAGTAAATGTGTTACTCTTTGTTAAGAGAATCATTTTTTCTGTGATATGTTTTTGCTCTCTAACGAGAAATTTATTCTCACCTTATCTAAATTTTTTGATTGCAAGCGCTCAAACGCTTTTTTCGCAGAATCCGTCTTACATTCTTGTTATATATTATAACAAGAATGTAAGTAATTTTTGTGTTATAATATATGTTATATATTATAACACAAAAATAAATAAGGATATCTTGCACTCGAGGTTTCCGTGCTCATTTAGTCGCATATAAATATTTAAAGGTAAAATATATTTCTATTAAGATATTTACAAATGTTAATATCATTTTCACCATTTAAATATATCATCCATACCATCGCCTAGTATATTTTTCAGAGAAATGCGGAGATTTTTTAGAGGGAGATAATAAAAATACATTTTAGAACAAAACAATTGTTATATATATATATATATATATATATATATATATATATATATATATATATATATATATACATATACATATATGTATATATATATATATATATATATATATATATATATGTCATAAATAGATCGACTCTTACTCGTAAACCAGTAAAGCCTACTTAGTTATAATAATTTTCCTTTCCATTTCACTATACATACTACTGTTGCGAATACTTTTAGATTTTCAAAGATGGCGGTTTAGTGGTGTGTGGGTTTTGTGGGGTGTGGGGATTTTTAACTACACAAAAATTACAACTTTAAAAAATATATTACTATGCAATGAAATTTCACGCGAAGAAAAAAATCGCCCCACTTTATATGCAAGGGAGCTACCGTAAAATATTTTTAAAATTTCATTTCATAATCTTATCAACATCATAAATAATTACATTTTAAGCTATATAGCACTAATACTCTACGAATAAAACGGATCTTACGTACAGACGGACAGAGAAAAGGATAGGGTGAAATTATAACTATAGTTACGAAACAATAAAAAGAAGTGAAAATAAGAAATATGGACAGAATTATTTATGGGACATAAAAAATTACCATGGCTACTTAAATTGTATAGAATCTGAAAAAATATTTCCTTTTCTTGGAATAAAATTAAAATTCTACATGTAAATATGTTCATATCCCGAACCTGTTTCGGTGCGTAAAATATAAATATTTCTGCGGAATATTTTGGTCTTGTTAAAAGAAGCATTGTAATTTAAAATCTTTATTTATAAATCGTTATTTTAAAACATTAAGGTAGCAGCCATTTTATGTCAAAGTTAATATTTTATGTATTGGAATACACCAAGTAATATGTACATAAATAAATACTCCCCAATATTAATACTTAAAACTGTTGTTAATTCTGAAAGTACAGAATGAGATGTTAAAGTGGATTTTTCATGTTTAAATTAGAAGCACAAAACGTATAAACTTGACAACAAAAGATAATTCAAAATATTTTAATCGATACAGATCGGAAAATAAGTGAATCTAACGATTCGTTTGAATATGTAACTATATTCAATGGTATATTCATCCAATTATCAACTTAACAGTCATCCTTCAAAAATATTTTAGTAAGAATATTTAATTATTCAAAAATATTTTAGAAAATTCAAAGTTTTAGCAACTTTAAGTTTTAGTAAACTAAAGTAAAATATTATTCGGTAATGTACAAGTTACGAATATTAATTATGCAACCTTATGCAATGACCCCGTTGATGTGAGACCGAACATCTTCAGAAATCGCAAACATCTGCGTACTGATAATGTAGAAATAATGATAGAATTTAAATATAAAAATATGTCCTGTACCAATTTTTACGTTTTTATGCGCATATTTATCCTCTTCAACCGACTTCATAAAAGGAAAACATTTTTAAATCGATGTATTTTTGTGTCTCATATTCTCAGCAGTTAATAAAAGATTTGGATGATTGTTTTTTATTTGGAAGGGTATATACCCTATTTGACTCCATAAAAATTTGTGCAGAATTTGTCCATGGAAAATTAAAAATTAGCTGGAAGTGGTGAAAGCGATAGTGAAGAGGAGTAAACTCATCGAGTTAGAACTCCTTTGACTTGTCTTGACCTAAGCAAATGCATAAAGTAACTAAAATCTTTGTAGGTAGTCAAGACAGTAAATGAGTACAAAAAAATATATATTCAAATATATAACTACCCTTTCTCTCTCACATGAGAGAGAAGGATGGACGTGGATTTGGCATTGATTCTTTGGTACTAAAGTTTGAGACGCTGAGTATAGTACTCTCCTAATTCCTTCTATTGCATAAATTACATAAGTTTAGGTACACAATATTTTCGAAGAAAAAACATAATCGTGCCTAACAAAATTGGTCATAAAAAGTGATTAAAAAACCCGAAATGTAAACCATGTATTGTCGATTTTTTGAGATGTCGACAATACATGGTTTACATTTCGGGTTTATAATGTTATTGTTTACTATACTTTCATATAGTAAACAATAACATTTAAATAACTATTCGTAATAAATGAAACAATGATTTATTTTCTCAGTTCAATTTTTTTGGTTTCGTTTCTCGAAAGGAAAAATGGAACCCTTATAAAATCACTCACATGTCCGTCCATCCTGTAGAGTCGTTTTTCTCAGAAACGCCTTAAGGTTATAAGTTAAAATTTGGCATAATTATAAAATATATTATCCCTATAGCTAAAGCTCATAATATTATTTCAGAAATTGTAGGAGAGGGGAGGGTGGCAAATTAAGAACTCAAAGTTATATTTAATGCAATATACATTTTGAGACACGGTTCTGAGTCATTATCTATACACGGTTCTGAGTCATTATATATATTGAGATTGTAATAATTTCTCGAATACACATCATATTTTTACGTCTATGAAATGTTTATTAGTAAGCATTTTTGTATATTCCATGCGAATTTTGTTTCCAATTTGAAATAGTGTAAAATAGTATATTATATTATGTAACATATTTTTCACAAGCTAACTTTTTAAAAATATTCACATAAGAATTAAAGAGGAGATAAATAAAGGTCCTAAAATTTCTTTTTTAATAATTTTTAATATCAAGTAGGATATTAGTTGAAAAAAATTATAATGACGAATATAAAAGTATTTCATTATAATTTTAAATTTTCTATTTAAAAAGATATTATTCTTCCAATTTTTGCGGTCATTGTAATATTTGCTTGGCATTTGCATATTTAATTCAAAGATATATCCTAGAATGCTCGATAGTTTCAGGAAATTAAGGTGCATTGTTGGTACAAACACATGGTAATTTTTTTTACTGTTCGTATTCGAGCCATATTTTTTCCAGTGGAACTATTTTTTTGTCCTTGACATACGTAACGTTACGATATATTTCTATAGCAGTTTATATAAGTATTGACAATAAAATTTTAAAAAAGGAAACTTTCCGTATAAAGATATTAATCAATAACATTATTTTATACAACCATATAGGGCCATCTTTAGCTCAATTGAGCCCATGGCACATTTAGATATGGGGCCCTCTCGCAAAAGTTATTTCCAAAACTACTTTGGGTTTTTGAAAAAAAAGACAATATATGTTACGTTTTTAAATTCTAAAGTAAGATATTGAAATAATTTTTAATGTAATTAGTGTTACTTTTTCGACTTTTATTTTGTAAAATCATTAATAACTTTTTAATAGTTTGCAATTTATGTGTGTTAAATAATTTGAGTGTAAACTAATAGTATTATTAGTGCATTAGCATATTAAAAACCTTAGTTTATTTCAATCAAAATTAAGAGCAATCGAGGCAAGCGCAAGGCTGCAAGAAGCTTCGAGATTTCATTGTTTTTGGTTATCGTATTGTTTAAATACTGGAGATGTCTAACTGTTTGCTTTGTTGGAGCCGTTTGCTTTGCGGGTTAGCTTAGTTGCCGATTAATTCAATTGAGTAAATATAATTTAAATATACTCATATGGAATTTCTATCACTGTAATTCCACTACAAAATGCGCCAACAATTGCCCTTACTGCTTTAGTGGAAACTTCGTTTCATATTCACTTGTGATTTGGAAGAGAGAAAGATATCAATTTCTTAATAAACACTTGTGCAGTCACGTCAGTGTCTGCTTTTAGTTGCAGTCATTTTAGTGAAGATTTCTTGATCTAGAAAAATATTTTGCACAGATGTAGGGCATGGTAGGAAATTACAGAGGTTCATATGAAGTACACATGAAGTTTCTGGATCGATCTCGTGTGATGCACGCTAGTTTAAAATAAAAGTTTAATTTCAATTTCGGGACATGGATTCAAGGGGCGAGGGAGAAAGCAAAATATTTTTCTTTATATAGTAAAAGCTCAATAAAATGGAAATTTAAAAGTGTATAACTGATTTCGTGAATTTATTTTTTTGACAAAATCTAAAAAAATTAATCAACGATCGGAATATTATTAAGGAGGTCTAACACAATCTGAAAATTATTAAAGTGGTCTATGTTGGCCAAAAATTATCAACATAATATTGTTTTGGATTGAATTTTTTCATTAAAACAATTTAATGCTGTAAATCCAAATTACAAACAAAATTTTGATAATAGGACAAAAATAAGAAAAAGTGATACATAAAGATATCATAAACATTTTCTTGCTATTTTAATTATTACATATCACAAGTATCAATTTAACATAGCGGGAGTTATAACAATAAACAAGAAATTTGCACGCGCATGCCAAGCGACTGATTAAAGTATCTCAACACAGTGGTGCGGAAGACTACTAGCACATGCTCGATTTGCATTTGGCCGAAATTTTACAAGCTAGTTAGTCAATCGTCTAAAAAAATGTATAATTGAGCATGAATAGTAAACCCAATATGAATGTTTTGTGTTAGGATTACTTTAATATATTCTCAACAAGAAATACATCTAAAAATTCAGATATGTTTTGAATAAAACTTAAAAAAATCATTATAAAGGGACGGGTTATCGTCCACAAAAATTGTGGGATAAGGCATCGTTAAACAGAATATATTGTCCCATGATTATATCTAGTGAAAATGAATTTGAAACTTTCACCAATTAAATTTGAAGCTGGTGAAAATCAGTTTGTAAATAAAATCGCGAACCTCAGTCACGAATGTACATTTGAGACCTTCTAAACGACCTTTTAATATACTATTAAACAAGGTTTTTCCTAGCCCTAGTAAATATTTCGGAAAAGCGGTTTTTTTAGATCTGGTAGTCAAGGTAAGTGTCATTGATCAGAGCGAATTTTATTTGTATTTTTGCTGGTCATCGCCTAAAACTTTTGTCAAAAATTATAAAATGTTATCTTGGTGACTCTTTTTATCTATATATGTAATAAAACTGTAGAATTTTCCTGTCTGTACATTGAAGATATTTATGAAAATATAATTTAGTGGTTCATAATCAAAAGAACAGAAAACACAATTGTTTTTGGTAATTTCGCCTAATCCGGAAGGAGACCTTAGCTCCGGTAAAACCATAAAATTAATGCAAATTTCTTTCATTGGATCTCACACTATCATCTTAGCATATAAAGCGTCAGTGCAATATTGGTGCCCAGAATACCCACGCCATCTTAAAAACCATAATGAATCAAAGGGTCAACGTACATTTGAAGATTTATGCCATAATTTCACTTCTATTCTAATATAAATGTCAATTGGCGACGATACTTAAGTTTAGCACTTTGACGCTGCATTTCAATATTTGCAGGAATCAACGAATGGCACAAGTTGAGTACACCACTCATTTAGAAATCTCAAATATCTAAATCAGCCACAAAAAAGAAAGCGGAGAAAGTTTGCAAAAGGGATAGTTTTTTTTCAATATAATGTACCAGTCCAAAACGGCAATGTTACGATGGTTGCTATACATAAATGTGACTCTGAGTCTTTGGTCTGGATCTTTCCTCCAAATATTACTATAATAATAAAGCCTTTATTAACTGACCTTAATATACATTTTAACTTATACTCTACACAGAAATAATAGTAATATTTAAGATTTTATAGGATAAAATATTCGTTACCAGCCAGTTTATTAGTCAGGTTGTCCCTTGACATAGGCCTCCCCCATTGCCATCCACTCATCTCTATTCCGAGATAACTTTCTACATGCATTTAGTAAATCATCCTCCCATCTTTTAATTTGCGGTCCTTCTTGTCTTTTCCCATTTCCAGGATACCATTCCATTACCTCTTTCGTCCATGTTTCTCTGTTCATTCTCATGATGTGACCAATCCAGTTCCATTTGAGTTTTCTTATATTTTGTAAAACATCGCTCATCTTTGTTCTTTTCCTTATTTTTGAAAACATCCGTCTATCGTGCACCATTATGTTTAGCATTCTTCGTTCCATATTGCGTTGGCAAACTGCAAGTTTTTTTGTGTTTGCTCATAGCAGGTCAAAATTGACATCCATACGTAAGACATGTGTTGTACAGTTTGTTTTTCACTGACTTTAGTATTGTTTCGTTTTTAAATATCTCTTTCAGTGACCAATATCGTTTCCAAATGTTGCTTATTCTTCTGTCTATTTCTTTTGAGTATTGCTCCCTAATTGATATTAGCTGTCCTAAATATATGAATTCGCCTACATATTTGATAACCTCTTGTCATATTTCCCTGTTTTCCCTTAATATGTTCCTGATTGCTATAGTTTTCGTTGGGTTGATAGACAGACCTGCTTTTTTGCTTTCGTGATCTAATTATTGTAACATAGTTTGTAATGTCTGGTTTCTCAGCAAATATCACAATGTCTTTTACGTATCTTAGGTGATTTAGATTTACTTCATTTACAATTATTCCAAATTCTTCACAGTCTATACTTCAGAATATATTTTCTAATACTGCCGTAAACAGTTTTGGGAAAAGTGGATCACCCTGCCCAACGCCACGCTGAATAATCAATTCTTCCCCTTGTTTTTCAAGTTGTACCGTTGCTGTAGTATTTTTTATAAATTTATCTTACAATTCTTATACATTTACTGTGCACGCCCTGATTTCCTAGCGTTTTCCAAATATAGTTGCGAAAAGTAAACATCGAAAGCTTTTTTGTAATCTACGAATGCCATATAATAGTAATGCCAATATTCATTGAGTTTTTCGATGATCTGTTTCACAACATGAATATGATCGATAGTCGGCTCAAAATCCCGCTTGAATAATGGCCGCAAAATCCCGCTGTTTGGTTTTCTTCCAGCTGTTTCGTTATTCGGCCAAATATTATTTTTGACAACATTTTATATAGATTGGACATTAGGCATATGGGTCTGTAGTTATTTATTTTATTTTTAACTCTTTTTTGTATCAGAACAATGGAGGACTTTGTTCATTGAGTAAGTATTTGCTCAGTAAACATTATTTCGTTAAATAGACGCGTCATTTTGATGTTATGGTTATTATGGATGTTATGGTTAGTTATTATTTTAATATTTCGTTAAATTTTTTATCGTCTCCAGATGCTTCGTAGCTTTTTTTGTTTTACAGCTCTTATGGTTTCGGTCTCTAATATGCAAGGCGTTTCTTTCTCGCTAGCATCCTTCTCTATATCTACTACTATTGTTTTTTTCCTGTGTTTTTTATAAAAGTTTTTTATAAAATTCTCTCGCTGCTTTGGCTATTGATAATTTTTTGTCATCAATTTCTCACTTTTCTTCTTATTTTTAGTTTTCATGTTGGGTATCCATTTTGTATATTCTCTTAGCTGTTGTTTCTTGACCTTTCTTGATTCCTCCTATTTTCTCCATTTGTTCTCTCAATATATTCATTCTCTCTGTTTTCTTGTGTTTCTTTACTGATGCTTGAATTTTTTTGCTTATATCTGTAATGTTTTAGTGATTGTCTTTCCGTTTCTACAGCATTACTTTCCTCTCTTTCGGTAGTTTTAGCGTCTCTTCGTCTAATTTGTTTTTCTTTTCATTTTGGTCCAAGATTTCTTTAAATTTCCCAGTTCTTTCTCCAGATAGTCACATTTTCTTGCAGTGTTTTTTGTTTTTCAATTTTATCTAATGTGTTCCTTAGATCTTTTAAGATATTTTAGGGTGCAGACTCTGTTATTATCGTTTTCTTGGTTGAGGGTATAATATATTTTCTTGATTTTCTATTTTTGTGTTTTTTAACTCCTTTTACCATTCTATGATCTGTATTAAAATGTAACTTATTCACTACATCACTGAATATCTGTCTTTTTCTTATAAGTATGAAATTGATTTCATTTTTACCTCTGTTTTGAAGGGGGGGGGGGTCAACGTCCATTTCCTTGATTTGCCTTTTTTGAAGAAACTTTTCATTATTTGAGATTGTTTGTGAAAGAAAAATCTATTAGCCTTTGTCCGTTGTCATTTCTGTCACCATTACTGTAATCCTCTAGGACAAATTCATCTTTGATTTGTTGCCCACCTTGGCATTGAAATCTTCCATTAGAATTATATTTTTGTTATTATATATTTATGTAACTACATACTGCAATATTCAGTTACAAAAATATCTGATGTTCCTAGGAAACTAATTATTTTGTCTCTGTAATTTTTTTTATTAAGTATACCATACCTTGTTTTTCACCATAGAAGTAGAAAATGTATTCTTCGTATTCTCTTATCTATTCTCCTGATCTTCTTACTTCGCAAAGACCTGTAACATCCCGTTATCCAAGTCTTGTAGTCTATTATCTATTCTTAGAGGTCTGATGTTTAACGTTCCTAGATATATTTTATTATTTTTTATTTGGCATATACCCTTATGCCAAAATAAAAAACTTTTGGCGGGTGGTGGTCTAATAACCCCACTGTGACTAGTCAGATTGAGGTGGTCCTATCTCTGGTTACTGTTATTTAGTTGCCACTTGGATTGGATGGAAATGCTAGAAAGTGAGCTTGATTTAGATCTCATCGACTTGAATGCATTTCAACTAATCTCTTTCATTGTTGAACTTTTGGTCGTTGGCTTTTCTGGAGAAGTTTTTCTAATATTTCCTTTGGAAAATATTCGGTAACGTATACGTCTTTTCGGACCCCTCATTTTTAATATCTCTTTTCTTTTCCAACTGTTCGCAAATTCCTTAAGAACTGGTCTTATTTTGTTTTCTTTTTTGAGACCAATGCGGTTAATTCTTGTTACATCTTTTGCATACAAAGTAATTTTAAGGTTCGTTATAAAAATTTCCTCTACTGTCTGAAATAGCTCTAATGGAAATTTATTTTTCTCTTCCAAACCAAGAAATAAAATATTATGTCTTCTCTTTTCCTTCCCCAACTGATCAATCTTCTATCATTGGTTCTCATTTTTCATTCACTTTTTCAAATATAATATTTGTTTGTGTCACCATTCCTATATTCATTTAGTCGAAAAGTATTTTAAATTGTCCCTCCATATTTGATATTTTTTTCTTTGTGTAGTGGCAATACTGACGCGTATTTAAAGTACGCGATTGACGATTGGATGGCGCTGAGTGAATATGAATGTCATTCGATTCAAAAAGAAAGAAATAAAAAGCAAGGAAGAGAATGTGTGAGTGTCCTGATCTCGAACGCGATGCACCTCTCTCGCAAGTCTATGCATTATCCGCTGCGCCACTAGTGCGACATGCGAAGTTAAAAAATAGCAGCTGGCAAAGCGTCACAGGAATACAGTTAAATGCGATATCGGGAACAGAGTTATTATTGAACTAACAAATTGCTACACGTTTTAAAACACCCACTTTTGTGTTCATTTTTCATTGTCACTAAGCTGTATTAAGATAAAATCTCTATTATATTTTATATATCATTTCATTCCACATATTTAAATATTTTGTATTAAACCTAGTCACTTCTTGGCCATCACATTATTTTGTACAATGTTTGTAATTATGGTAATTAGCACGCTTATGGAAATGAGTATACTTTTCTTTAACTTTTATGCTACGGATTTAGAATCTGATAAATTAGTACTCACATAAATGTTCGATAGTTATCCTTTTTCCGAGTTTCCTCTACAGCAATAAATATAGTATATAAGTATAGTTGACTGTACCACAATAACAAATATTTTTAACACCTGAACCTTCACTTTAAGGAGTTCCACAGTCACAAAAACCGCTGCAATAACTATTTTGGACTCACTATTGCTATTTTATTTTATATGAGATGAAGTGCAGTTTGCGACCGCTGCGTACGGAGACCAGAGACGGAATTGCAAATATTAATACTCGTACCCAAATTTAAAAAATGAGATAACGGACAAACATTTTACGTTTACCAAGTGATGAAGGAGGCAATATTCGCTAATTTATAAAAATAATTTCAAGATCTATTACGTTGAGATCAAACCAATTGTAATAAGCTTTGTATTCGATTATTACTTAATTTACATTATACTTAGTATTTACATTATTACTTTTTTATTTCGTGAACTTTTGGATCTTCCCTCGCACATTTCGATTGAAATTGTTAACACAATCTGAATTGTCAATATCTTACAATTGTTGAAATTAATTATGTAATAACTTATATTGTATCTACATTTTTTTGGAATTGAGTAAATTTATAATATTTTTACAGTAACAGACGTTAAACATTTTTTCTTAAAATGATCATCAAACAAGTCAGTTTTTAATGTTTTGAAACGATTGGAAAAAGCAAGAGATCGTTATTAAAAATAATTTGGTATAACATCTTGAAGTTCTTTGCAACCCCATCTGTCAAGAGTTTTGCGAATAATATGAATGTAAAACATAGAACTGTATTTAAAATACTTCTCAAATACTGGCATTTATATAAATATATATGTACATGTATATATAAGTATATAAATAAATATGTAGGAGAAACAGAGGCTTGATGGGAAAAAAACTGTGAACATTCTGGTTGGAATCAAAAACTGTGAATATTCTGGTTGGAATCCGAAGCGTTAAACTTGCTTGGTTGAGGTTTAAAGACGTTGGAGTTGCTTAGTTGAGGCTCAGATTCATTAGCCTTCCTTGGTAAAGGTTCAGAGGTGTTGGACTTTCCTAGTTGAAACTCAGAAATATTAATATTTTCTGGTTGAGGCTTAGAAGCGTTAGAACTTTATAGTTGATAATCACTTTGATTGTTAAAATCTGACAGTTTAATATACTACGTAGACCAAGTTTCAGTGAAAATATGTGCAAATAAAGCTTGGTTAATGGAGTCAGATAATTCCCATTCAGATCGTTCAGTTGCAGAATGATGCTCTGTTTTACTTACATTGACTGAAATTTGACAGAATTAAACGTTCATGGATAGTCTTGAGCAAGTGGTACATTATATATGCATTCAGGCATAGGAGCACACGAGCACGCAAGTACATACATATTCCCATGTCACACGAACGATATTTTTTTTTCTAATAAAATTAAATTTGTTGAGTAAGCTCGTATGTCAAACACTCACATAAATTTCAATTAAATTAAATTTCTTGCTGTTCCAGGTGAAGCGCAGCAATTTATTTTAAAAGATAGCAGCAAACTATATTTGATAACTGAACGTATATCACACTGTATTAATATAGACCTGGTCAGCATTGCTCTAGTCTAATGACATGGAATAATTATCAGAGACACGGAATGATACTATGACTTCGACGGACCTCTCGACATCCAGCTCAAAGCAATAGACTAATTAGCAGTTAGGCGTTTTCATTGTTATTACCTGTATATTTGGTTATATGCCCAATATATAAATATATATATATATATATATATATATATATATATATATAAATATATATATATATATATATATATATATATATATATATATATATATATGTATGTATGTATAACTAATTAACTATTTCTTCTCTCTATTCTATCTATTATGAATTATGCAAATCTCAGTTCAAAGAAAACGTACATATCCTTTGCAATAAATCTAAAAGTACCGGTTACACTTAGGTACTTGCATAATAGATTCCATACTCCGTAAAACAATATCACGGTATGAACTTGTACATTGTTGAGAGATTTCTAATCTAATTACGTAAGTTTTCTAAACGCCATCAGCTGAAGTTACCAGAAAGCTCAGTGAAGTTTTTCCTATACTCATTATAATTTGCAATGGATATTCCTTTACTTCTGCCGTCGGTTGTCAAATGAAGTAAACAATTCTTTATTTTTTTTATGTGGCTTGAGATATCAATATACATACTTGGAAGAATTCTGAAACCTTCCATTTTTAGAATTTTACTTAAAGTATTTCTGGAGATATTGTTGAAAAAATCTGCGTTATTCTTAGAAGAGGTAGAAGTTGAAAACCGGCTCAGTAATAAAACAAATTAACTTATATTTTTCTAAACATAGCAATCAAAAATCTGTATAGAGACATTTAAGAGAAGGCAAATGAAAGAACTAAAAAATAGTGTTTTTTTTTAGTTTTACATATCGAGAGAATATCAGTATCGTTTGAAAGAGTAAGTTATCAGTATTCCAAAGTTATGATTTCAAAATATTATTTAAGACATTTATTGACATATTGTTGAAAATGCCCATAGAAATAAGACCTCCTCCCAAGTTCAAAATTGCTAAAACCAAATTTGTAAAAGGGAAACAGTTTTAGTTGTAGTTTACTTAAAGTTTAACGAAAAACTGTAACGATGTTTATGAGTAGCATAGTTTTTTTTAAATTTTAAACATTTTATTTAAATTTTAACATAGGTATATTTACTTGTAACAAGTTAATTGAAGGAAAAAATATGTAAGTAAACAATTTGAAGCATCAACGGAAGTAAATTTTCCAGATTTGGATGCTATGCGTATAAAAAAAGTATCAGCATTGCAAAGAAATTAATTTCCCCGCGTGTGTACTCTGGAAAAATCATGATCTCGTTATAAAATTGAACAGGCGACGAAGTTCACAAAAAATTTTCGTGAACTATGACAATAAATATTTATTATTTCCGTACTGTAAATTAGGTTCTGATTATCACATTCCATTTTTTTTTAAATTCGTTAATCCAAAATATTTTCAAGTTTTTATATATAAATATAAGAATAATATTCTGATAATGAGGCGGTGGAGTTGCTCGATTGAGGCTCAGATTCATTAGCCTTTCTTGGTTGAGGTTCAGAGATGTTGGACTTTTCTCTTGAGACTCAGAAATATTAGAATTTTCTGGTTGAGGCTCAGAAGCATTAGAACTTTATAATTTATAATTATCTTGATGGATAAAATCTGACAGTTAATATACATAGACCAAGCTTCAGTAAAAATATGCGCAAATAAAGCTTCGTTAATGGAGTCAGATGGTTCCCATTCAGATAGTTCAGTTGCGAAATGATGCTCTGTTTTACTTCCATTGGCTGAAGGTTGACAGAATTAAACGTGCATGGATAGTCTTGAGAAAGTGGTACATTATTTATATTGCAATGCTTTTAGAAACAAATTCAAAAGAAAAAAAATATATATAACTTGATCGTCTATAAAGCATTTTAGGAAGAAAACTTATGAGAATATGCCAATAAGTTTAATGTGAAAATTTATAAACAGAATATGAAACTATAAAAAAGTAAAACCGATGTAGTGAACAAAGTTGCCAGCGTAGTTATAAAATGAATGGAAATAGAAAAAAGGATTTATTTCAAATGAAACAATGAAATATTCGACAATAAAAATTATAAATGACTGAATAGAGGCGGCTATTAGAAATTAACAACGAAAAGAATTTTACATTGTACAAATGTATATATATATATATATATATATATATATATATATATATATACACGTACATGCAGAATGATTCACCGATAATGAAAAATACAAACACATTATATACTATTGAAATTGGATAATTAACAAACGATAAATACTAATAAATTAAATAAAAATACGTTATCATTTTGCCACAATGTCTTATATATTTAATAACCTTATACTTTTATTACTTTACTTCCATTAACTAACGTTTGGTACTGTCCTTCAATTTTAACCTATGAACTATAATATCTATTTGATAGCAAAAAAAGTAATTTTTAAAACGTGTTGTTTTATATTTGTAAACATTAAATGCAATAAATCTTCTTTCACGCAATTATACGGTCATTAAACAATGTTGCTCAATAGACTTTCTATTGCAGGCGTAAACTGAGTTTTTTGAATAAAATGGTCTGATTGAAAAATATTTAATTCCATCGATCGAAGATTGTAGATTGTCAGTTACTACCGCCTGGTAATTAAAATGAATTTACCTGAAAAATTTACCCGTGATATTATAGCGTGCAAACAATTTGTACTTTAACGAGACGGTACGCTCCTATTTATTTGTCTATTCCCACTATATTATATCTCTTCCAATACCTGTAATGTATTATATATATTAAAATAACTTTACTGAGTTATGATGCAACAATGAATGTTTCGAACAATGTCAAACGATGTTCTACGGTTCCATTTCAAAAAATTGGGAGGTTTTTTTCTATTAAGAACATTTCCGTTATCCTTTGTTAAATCAAACTATTATAATAAATTATTATAACTAATGTTGCACCTACTTCTCAGATGATCTTGTCATCATTTTAAAACAATCAAATAAAAGCAAAATAAAATAATGACAAATTGCTTCATTTAAACTTTTTAGAAGGTTACCACTCGTGTTATGACACAGCACTCGAGCACTATAAACTTAACTAAGTTCTTACAGATTTTCAACCTTAATGTTCCCTAATTCTGGCATACGTCAAACATTCCCTTGGCAAAAACATTCAAGTAACTTTATAGTTCACTTATCTTAGCATGGTCTAATATTAGCGTGATTAAATTGTGTATCCAAACGTGGATAAACAATTTACGGGTAAGCTTATGATAAACTGTTGAAATAAATGTTCATTCTTTGAATCGGATCATTGATCGATCATACTTGAATTATCGCCGTGATGATAACCTCATGAGCCACGATTAGTTTGTGCACAGTTCGGTGTTTACTTTTAAACTATATGTTCGTTTTGAACTAGAGTGGTACTGAATTATATTCGAGAAAGTTTTCCCGATAATCACGAATTGTCCTATATTGAATAGACTAATTTACAGATTATATAAAGCTTTGATAGACTTACATTCATTATTTGTTTCCTTTGTTAAACACACATAGACTTTAAAATTGTATAAAAGAATCGAACAATTTCAAGACTACTTAAAAAACGTGGTTTACAATCTCTGTACTAATATTGTCGGGCAGGAATACATTTATAGTAATTTCTAAAATTATTTTGAACGTCTTATAATGAATTTTTTTTATCAAATCATTTATTTTAATTATATTTTGTTTCTAAATTGGAAATCGATTTGTATGTTGGTTTACACTTTAATAATATTTGAGATACTGTTATTTTAAAACAAAGATATTGATTCTGTTTAGAAATATTAAAAAAGTGTAGATTCGTCGATAATATAAATTGTTTTCCTCATTATATTTTATATGGCACACAATCTAATAATTAATTTGATTCACTGATCAACTGCAACAGCTCACATTAAAACCTGGAAACACTTTTAAATTAGTATGAATACTTGCGTAATACCGATCTAGTTCTGCGGCCGCCTGTAATGTCACAATATCCTAAAGAAATAAGCTAAGCTTAAGATGACAAATGATATTTTCAAATGAATTTAAATATTTGTTTATAGGGTTCTGTAAATCAGAAGGATTAAAAGGAATACTTATAGTTTTACTTTGTTGTCCGTCTGTCTGTCAAGACCCTTTTTCTGAGTAACACGTGGAGGTATCAAGTTGGAATTAATCTCAAATAGTTAGGTCTACGGTCATTTGGAATTTAAAAAAATATCAAGCTTCAAGACACCGCAAGGAAAAAACTGTGAAATGCGGCTATGTATATCGTATATTTTGACATTCTAAAATAAATCAAAACCTATTTTCGTTGACCTAGAAACATGAAATCTAGCAAGAAACAAGACATTATAGTAAAAATAATATAATAATTATATTAAACAAAAAAAAACCATTGGCAACATGCACTTATGAAAGATTTAGTAGGCAATACATTTTCAGTCTCTAAAATTAAAATTTTGTAATTAGTTTAATAGGAATATTATGTACTATTAAAGGTTTATAAATGCATAAATACATACAGAAACCTCGTAGTGTGAGTTCTAATCATGCTTGCACTTTTTTTTATTTAGAAGATTTCTTACTGCGCTCAATTTTCCTCAACCCAAAATAGTGTTTTAAATTAGTTTTGTTACGTGAACGAAAAATATCCGTCTTTTTCTCCCTTTTTTTAATCAGTAACAAAAAATCCCAAAATATTAGTACATTCAAATGCGACATAAAGTTGTTCATATCATTGTCATCGACTAATATTCAAAGGCAAGACTCATTTTTTTTTATTTTTGTCAAGCAATGCTATTAATCATTTGCCACCATATGTCTCCGCCACTGATTTTATACCATTGGAGAGGCCCATTTTCTGGGCCATACCCATTTTTACGTAAAGAACACTTCAGTCGAAGGATTTTCCCCTATCTCTGAAAAAATTCAGAAAAAAATTAGCAACATCCTTTACCAAAATATATTGTTATTTGAAGTACTGAAAATAATTTTTCAGTTACCAAACAGCGATTGCTGACCTGAGACCAAAAACCGCTATAATGTTTTTCATCCGATGGAAACTTAAGGGAAGATATTATATTTAAAATTGATAATTTTAAAGGCATTAGCGAAAACAAGTTAAACATGATCAAGGACAAAGTTTCAAATTAAATATCACATAAGCGTATTTTTCTTACAATCGAACACAACAAAAATATGGCAAAATCGATGGAAAGTTTGATATAAATTACTACATAATTAAAAATAAAATGAAAACATGTAAATCAATTATAAAAACATCTTAATACAATTCAGGAGGAGAAAATATGAATAAAATTTTAAAAAATATATACAATTTACAATAGGCGTGAAATATATACGAGGGCAGTGGTACTTACAAAGAGAAGAGAAATAACCCGCATAGTACCATAAACTAGTTCATTTTGATATCTCTTCCTAGATAAGGGAGCATTTTAATTCTCTAAACTCCTTGATACTTTATATAAACACAAGTACTGGGTACAGTACCGATCACAAATCTTCAACGGTTGGAGACGCGATCTGCGTTCCAAAATATATTTTCAGAAGCCAAAAGTATTCCCTACGGATACACGAATTACAAAGATTTGTTAATCACTTTATGTGTCTTTTTTTTCTGAATTCAAGAAATCTTGTCTACTGAGGGTAATAGCAAAAAAGAACTTTCATCATAATCGTAAGAAAATTTTCGACTACTTAAAAAAGTATATTCTGTTGTAAACAAGACTTGTTTACTCCAAATAATTAATTAGAAGTTCGACGGATCAATAGTCCTGGATGGCTAATTATTGTCATCGCTGTGCTTCATAGCATTAGTCATGGGCAATTAGATAATTTCATTTCCGAAAGAACACTTTGACCGTTGACGACGAGAACATTTTTTTTTTAAATTAAATAATAGAGCCATATTTTTTTCATATTTTTGTCTCGTTAAAACGTAGTACCAGTTTTATTTCATGCATCAAAAACCTACATCAAAACAAGAAAAAGTTTAGTTTTACGAAAGCAACAAGATGCATGTCTATTGCGAAATCCGAACGTTTTTATTGCAATACTCGCTGTTAAAGATAAATATTTTTATAGTGATTAATTTTTTCTATCATATGAAGTGAAATGCTACGAAAATGGTTATTTCATGACTTTATAAACAGAAAATACTTTATAATAAGAAACGTCACTGATGAGGGCAAGAATAGTAAAAAAATATCGAGAAAAAAATTAAAATTGGGCTATATAATAGATAATTTGAATTATCGAAATTCAAAAAAGATTTTCTATAAAATCACTTCCTACTTCATTATTAAACATGATTTTAAGAATAATTATACAAATTAGTAGCAATAGATTCAATAAGAAAATTGACAAATTTTGAGCACGTGGACTATAACAACTGACACTACCATACACGTTTCCTTGAGCAAAGTGGTTTCGAAAATCCAGTTTACTAACATCTTCCGAAAAGATAATGAAGGTAAATGTAACATATGTCTTTATCTTTCTTTTCGATATTTCTTTACATAAAGTACGGAAAATATATTTTTAATTACCTCTCGGCACAGTCATTCATGCAAAAAAGACAAAAGAAACACTTTGTTAAAAGACACTCCGGATTTTCACCAAATTAACGAATGTACATATAACACGATGAAAATGGAAATTTTACAAGAAAATAATTTATTACCATAATTGAAATTGTTTTTTCTATATTTGTAGCATATTTAGAATTGAATCATCATTGTAATTCTTTCTACGTAATTTAACATATTCTAAGAACTACATTATAATATTTGGTATTTAAAGACTTTAGCAGTATATCCATTAAATAGGATTAGTGCCAGGTAATTACATTTTTCATTTATTTAAATATATAAACATTTCTTAAATATACTTAACATAGATCTATTTCTTTTTTTTATATTAGTATCTTAGGAAAAAATAAAAGTATTCTTAGTACGCTAACACTTCTTATGAAAATTTAAGTAGATTTATAATTATATTTTTTGCTAGATTTTAGAAAATTATGCTTTATCGAGATGCCAGGTAATACTGATTTTAAATCACTAAATAAATCAGATCTCCATCGAAAGCTATTAAACCTTTACCTATCGCGTTAATATTATTTCAATAGGACTGGTTGTTAAATTGATTATTAATTGTTTGTCCATCTTTGGTTGCTTTTAATCCTAATGAGACCGAAAATAATAAAGGAATATAACAACTGTACCCAATTGATATCTCCACATCGAATATTATTGGCTTTCTTCTTTTCACAACCTTCTTTATTTTCTATGTAACTTAAGCGGATTAGATTAACATTAATATGAATAAGATACGATTGAACCTGAATCACCGAGGATTATATCTCCAGTTCCTTAATTTAAAATTTTCAAGGAAGGTTGACTTGAATCTGCAAAGTATTTTATTAAAAATTGTCGGTTATTTAAGAAATAGGAATTTTAAAAATTGTTATGGGTATTATTATATTTATAATATTTCATGATTATATTTTTTAAAATTAAATTAACCAACATAACATTTCATGATTAAGTTAGTTAACTCGTAAATAATTGGTTCTCAGGAAATTCATAAACGCGTTGTCTATTTAAAAATACTTAGATCCTATAGACACGGAGTTAGGATTAGAATTGGCCTTATCGTCAAAAATTTTCTTTCAGACGCTCGGTCGCCCCAAACGTTAAAATATTTTGAATGACTATAAAAACTATTAATTTTTCTACTCCTTGGAAATTTATCCAATGCGTATATGTTCCATTCAATAAAGGGACTAAATATTGAACACTTCAATAAAGGGATTAAATACTTGAACACTTCGTAAATTGTTTATGTAATTCGTATACATTGGAAGGATTAAAATAAATTATCAAATTACCCAGTGTGCGTTAAGGATACCTACAAATTAGTCATTATGATGTAATAAATAGTTCAACCAAGTTTATGAATATATTTTTAGTTCACTCTTTGCAATAAATTTAAAAGTTCTATTAGCATCCATGGCATCATTACACGGGGAAAGTTTTAATTTAATTTACGGGAATGTGAAGATGAATCATATTCTCTTTACAAATGATCATGACTTGTTTAATTAGCACTTTAATATATTATAGATATGAAGTAATACGGACAATAATATTATTACTGTGTAGGCCATAGCTAGCACCCTGTGCTCGATAAATATAATTCGCGGCAACCATCACTACTTTCTCGTGCAAATGTTTCATTGCAGCTCGTATTTTATTTTTCAATATCTAAGTTGGATTGCAAATCCGGCGCAATAATAGTTAATTGTCCAATATTTTCAAATTAATTTAGAGTCGCATTAATTTAATTCCCAGACATTTTCCTTGTATTTTCTACTTTAATATTATATTATGTTTCAAACAAACAGTTTAATTTTACATTCGAACAAATAATTTAATGTTCTATAGTAGTCGTGTTTGAAATAATATTATCTTGCATTATAAATAAATATCTAGATGTTTTAATAATGTACCTCATTATCGGCATCTTATAAAGATTAGACAATTTATGACAAATGGAGAAACATGGAAATAGAACTATTGATTAAGTCATAACATGTTTTGAATAATTGATCAATTTTACTGCTTAAATGATACTCAATTCGAAAGAAATAATTTGATTAAAAGAAGAATAGGTTTGAATATAAAATTTTTCGTACAGGAAATTAAATTTTTTGTATTTTTCGTACCGAAATAATTTACTTATTTATAAAAAAATTAATGAGACCTAGTTTCTTTACCTAGTTTTTCCTTAATTGTATTTTATTTAAAACCTAATATTGAGTCAATATTAAATTAAAGAGAATAATTTAATATTCTTTATTTTTGTAAAACTGACCAAAAGATAATACTCTGCCAGAATAATTTTCATAAATATCAGAATTTCGAGTTTTGGAGCAACATATGCCTAAATATCAACTACCGTCTATTTGTACAGATAGATAGATGTATATACAGATAGATAGATCAGCTAACACAATAGCATCGATACTGAGGAAATTTCAATACTGTGTTAGTCAATTTTCTGAAAAAAATTTGTATTGCTTTTTGAGCAACGTTTTTTATGTTATCAATAGAATTAAAGACGCTCCCTACCCAATGGGCCATTTACTTCGATAATTTTTTTCTAAAATACATTTTAAGAACAATCTCAATACCTCAAAAACCGGTACTCTCCCTGCCAAGTCAAGGTGGCTAAAGATATTAAATTTTAAGGAGTCGCGTGACGTGACGCTACATATATAGCATTGACGAATGCTTTCTAAAGAAGCTTTAAGCGGAGCGTCGTGCTAACTACGATAATCCTACATTTGATCAGTAAAAAAGTCTATATATCGCATACAAATAGTTATTTTGGACTGAAGAAATTATTAACTTCTGTAACTATATGTATGTAAACAATTATGCCGCATAACATTGCCGCAATTATGCCGTTTTAAACATGTTAAAGATATCTTGTTAAAAACGAAAACATATCTCCCTTAAGACATTTTAAAACGGCTATGATATGTAGTGTAAATGTAACAGTTACCTAATCTATGCGAAATTAGCTGCTCTGTTTCATTAATAGAGAAACTGATATATTGTTGTACACAACAATGATTTCAAAATTATGATAAATTTTGTACTTACAAGATCGCTAAAGACTTAATTGTAAAGTAATAAATGACATTGGTAGGGCAGGAGAAATATTAAAAAGTATAAACAGTAATCATTGTATCAACATCGCACTGTACCTTAATTGTATCTAGACAACCCTGATATTTTCTTTTTTACTACTTAATATCATAAAATAAATTTTTTGTTTCATTGAGAGAAAAAATGTACCTTCGGATAAAACAAGAAACATTATGATATAAAATGTTATTAAAATATAATAAAGACAAATTAAACGATTCTCTTTCAAAACGATTCTTTTATGCGTAAATTTCAAATTATTTTGCTTATTTTTTAATTAGCTTTCGGTAATTGTGACCCGAGACTGAAAAAACAACTTCAATATTTTTCGCCCGAAAAGAAAACAAGGAAAAACATTTTATTTAGGCAGATTTCGTAATATCCTTCGAAACACGGAGCGCATGTCGAAAATGATCAAAGACAAACTTTAAGATTAAACTTCCACATCAGCACATTTTAAAAACTTAAAGCAATTTCCATTATTTTAATTTAAAAAAAAATAGTCAAACGTGCGAAAGATTTTGAATCCCTTTACAATTTTTTTAGATTTCGTATGAAATTTTATGGTTCACATGAAAAAAAATGTTCAAATTATTTTATAACTTCATGTTAATTGATGTTCTCTACGAACTACCTAAACACCTTTAGTGAAATTAACGGCAAATTTGTTATTGATGGCAATTTTTTATTGCTGGGATGCATTTATCACGTATTACAGCAACAAAAAATGTTACCAATAGTAGATTTACCGTACACATTACAGACTATGATACTCCTGATGTATACTTATTTAGAAACCTCATCATAACAGATGTCAAAATATCGAATAAAAAAATTCATTACAAAAATAAAAAAATAGTATAAGCTAATAGAAGTATTGACATGTAAATAATTCACAATTATTTAATTCACATTTGAAATGATAACATTGTCATCCGTATCAATTAAACTTCTCTTCCGATATTTTTATTCTGTAAAAGATGAAGGAATCAAAGCCAAACTTTGCTAATCAATATCAATATTTTAGGGTTAATAACTATCACAAATTAGCAATCAATAAAAAAATTAAAACCCGTACTTTACATCATTTTAGACATTATCCTGAAAACTTTATCTCTTAATAAGATGTAAACTATATTGTCCTCAAATTTACTTAGAAGTTTTCTTCGTAATAAAACTTTAAATAAGTTAAGCTTAACAATACATTTTTGCAAGCGAACATATAAAGCGACTCTATTGAATTAATACTACCAAGATCAATACAAATAGGCGGAAGATGTTTAATACAAATCGACCACAGTTTTTGCCAAATCAAGGAGCGTATGTCTTATATGAGGAAGAAAGAATATTTACTTCGAAATGATTAGATTCTAAAGTTTCTGTTTTATTCTTTTCGATATTTCTCTGTATAAATGCTGTTATCAGCACCGAGGTTCCTTCTCAGTTAAAATGAATTATTATAAGAAATAAAAAAATGTATTTGTGGATTATCATAACACAAATTAAATATACAGAAGAAATGTGAGTAACATTATTTCAAGGTACAGGTAACAATGATTTTAGATAAATTGAAGAAACATAAGTTATATCTATATATTAACACAGATTTAAAGTTTTATTCAAATCCACACTAAATAATTTCGTTAATAGCGATTAAACTTTTACTTATCGCTTTGAAATTACTTGAAAAGTACTAAATATTTTCAAAATAACTAAATCGGTTTGTTGTTATTAAGTAATGCTTAATAACAACAAACCAAGTATATTGACATATTTTTGGATCTAACAGAATTTTATCTATGTGACGCGATTTTCGTTCGATTCAATCTAAGCTAGCTAAGTAGATTGATTTAAGCGATTTTGCGTAACAATAAATCTAAACGTTTCGGTAGCGCCCCGTACCTAACACATTGCATAAGTCATTAACATAATAATATCACGATATGAACTTGCGCTTCAGGAAACTTTTCATATAATTATGGGAGAGAGCGGCTTTAACAGGAACTATTAACTTAAATCGCTAATACACTTAGTGAAACTCATTTTTCTATACCTATGATCATTCTTTCCTTTAATGCACGGAATCCCATAAATATACCATACATAAGAAATAAAGCTAAACACTAATCAAATCAATTTATACACGATAACGTAATTCTTTTAACAAGCGTTTTTTCTACGTTACCAAAATGGAGAAGAACCCTTATTAATTTTATTAACAATATTTCAGTTCGGCAATCAATAAACTTACCATCGCAGTTTATTAATTTTAACTCATGTGGTAGCCAAAGAGATATTCCCGAGTTTTCCCTAAAGCATGAATATTTTTTTTCTGTTATAGTATGAGAGTAAATTTTCCAGATAACAAAAACTTAATGCTGGATATGTTTCAATAAGGCTTTTTAATTATTCTAAATTTTACAAGATTAAATTAGACAAAATTTAATTCTTTAAATCTTTGTGAGTGATGTTTAGCTATATCACAGGCGAGTATATCTTTACCTCATCGTCATACATATTGTTTTCCTTGTTTTCCACTCTAAGCAAAACTCATAAATAAAAAGAACCCTAAGTTTTCTTCGTGAAATTAACTGAACAGGACCTAAGATCGAAAACCGCTACCAAGTTTCGACTCGATCACAAACGATTTGTATGGCCAGAGATTTACGAGAAGTCTTTACTGACTGCCAGTCAAACGCGTGTCCAATTTAAAGTTTGAAAAATTAATTGAAATTGTGTTATAATATGAAGTGGTATGTCGATTCGTAATATATAAATATGAATCATAGTGTAAAATGATAATAAAAGCTCGAAATTTTTTTTTATAATTTTTGTCTGTCTGCATGATAATTTCAGCAGATATGCAAAACCTGATAGGCGGATGGTAATAGTATATACTCAGGAAAAACAAAAAATTTTTGAAAAAAACATATTTTTTTTCTAATTACACCCGAACGAAGTTGTAACCACAGCTAGTATAATGTATATATAGCGAAGTTGTAACAAAATAGAAATATAAACCGCTTATGTCATTATAATGAAATTTAGGCGTATGCATTCTTTTTATTTATATAATAATTGCTTGTAATTTCTCAATGTTATAGTACAATTGGAACTTTCCTTGCATGGGTTTATCTTGTTTCGTTAATTTTAATAGGGCCTTCATTAAAATATGATTGATCTAATTTATCTATATTCATATTAAGATCGAGTTTAGGGGAGAACTCTTCAAAAAATATTTTTTAACCTTTTTTAAACTCCTACTAATAGTAGTATTAGTTGGTAATAATTAGTTGAATAGGAAAATTATGCCCATCAACTACCTACTGTCGTTACCGTGGTGTATTGGGTTAATAACAAGGCTTGCGGTCTTTGATCGCGTGGGACACCGCGGGAACCCGGATTCAATTTCCGGCCACTCGTCGAGCGGGGCTGAACTGATGTCATGGTTGTATGTACAAAGCAATCTCTGTTCTCTGTTAGAAGATCAATTTCTGCTCTCATAACCACAAGTCTACCATATGTATCAATTAGACACAATAAAGTATATAAATAAATAAAAATTAAGAAGTAATCAGTTAAAGAAGCCTCTTTTAAAAACAAGTATAAAAATATACATTGCAGATTTTTAAAACTACTGTTTACATTCACATGAAACAAGATAAAATTTATAGAAAATGTCGTGAAATTTAAATGTTTCAATCCTTGATATTGATTACATATCGGCAAGGCTATTCAAGTTTTTCTAAAAATCTTTGGCAAAATAATTTTTTCAGAGAACGGAAACTCATTTAATTCATTTATCAAATTTATATCATAAGAATTATGATTATAAAAGCATAAACCACCAAGTCTTACCTAAACATTAAGTAGGTGTTTATTTAAGATTTAAAATTTCTCGGGAGGCTTCTGTAAGTCATTATTTTATAATGTTGCCTATGACACAAAACGTCCCTATTTAATGAATTATTATTCAATTTCGAAACATTTTGTGTCGCTCAGCGTGCATACATTAGGCGGACTTTACATCAAATTAGCGATTTTTTTTAACAATTAAAAAGCCACAAATTGTGAAATTAGCAAAATGATGAGAAGATGATGAAAAAGATGATTATAAAAAAATTCCCATTATTTAATTAGCATACAATTGAAATATTAAAACAGGAAAGAGAAATTGACCGATATGGAGTTTATGGTATCTTATCTCATTTTACCCAAACTCATTAATTTCGCCGGGAAATAAAATGGTAATAAGCGTTTGTAGAAGATTCATCACTAACTTAACATTGAACAAAATATTATGACAAATATAAAACAGTAAATATGATGAAACAATAAAATTATTTACAAGATAAAGTAACCAAAATATTTTTATTAAAATTTGTAACTTTCGTCAAAAATATCCTCAATTAAATAATTTGTAATGATTTATTGAGGAAAAATAATTTTCCCATTCACACGTACACAAAATTATACAAATAAATAATTGTTTCTTTGCTTACCCAAAATAATAAAAATACAACGTTGATGACATATTTCATTAACAAAAATTTCTAAGCGACCCAAAACATCGAATAATGCAAGAAATAATACTCAAAATCACAATAAGGGAATATAACATTCAAAGAGGTAAGAACGTTTTATTTATATTTAATTAGATTTCCCGCACTTCTTGTTATTATAAGTCGGACAGAACCTCCTTAGACAAACTTGGATATAATGTTTTTCTTCAAAATTGAATGTTATAATATTTTGCGCTAAATTTTAAGACTAAATAATCTTCTCTTTATTGTCTTAAACTTTTACCTAACGCCCTAATTTAATTTTAAAATAATCTTTAATTAAAACATCGATTAATTCGTTACCAATCCCTGACTGCTGAGAACATAATTATGCTCTTTTTTTGGCTAGACAAATATAAATCACAATATACCTTATTAAATTTGTTGAATCATTTTTTATAATAATGTTCCGTAATTGTTTAATATCTAAATTATGACTCTTATTTATTAGCAGTAATATTGTTACATATGTACAATTAATTTTCTATTCCACTTTGCAATAGGGACAAAATGAGAAACCACAAAAAATTGTTGAGCCAACTTTGGAAAAGTACCTGTACAATCCCATACGGCACAATCCTATTCTTGTGCAAATTTATTTCAATTGCGTAAAGTAAATATTTTCCAAAATTCACACATTTAGGTAAGTGTTAAACATGGTGAAGCTAATTATCATTGTAATTTTGTTACATATATACAATTAATTTTCCATTCCACTTTACAAGTTATGCAATAGGGACAAAATGAGAAACCACAAAAAATTGTTGAGCCAACTTTGGAAAAGTACCTGTACAATCCCATACGGTACAATCCCATTATTGTGCAAATTTATTTCAATTGCGTAAAGCAAATATTTTCCAAAATCCACACATTTAGGTAAGTGGTAAACATGGCGAAGTTAATTATCATTGATTCTTATAATTGCTATATTTTCCTTCTTTTAATTATTAGCCATTTGTAATGAAATTTTCAAAAACCATCCTTCCTTGCATCAACTTTTTTCTGTATTTTATTACCTCTATCACTTTCAAAATTAACAGATTAATTTTCTCGATCTACCTTTATTTTACATATTGTTTTGCTTTCATTTTAATACACCTTTTATATTTCAAGTTATTGTATTTCTAAAATGGACGAGTATTTAGAACAAATATTTTCATTTATATCACATTCGGCTTGATTAAACCCTACTGTGGGATGGATCTCGTTAAACATTACGCAACGTAGACCCGAAAACTATCAACTGTGAATATTTTAAAATATAGGATAAGCCTAGAAAGAATGAGTCTTTTGGTTTACAAAATAGCTGTTATACTTTTTTCACCTCGTTTTGAATGAAATACTCAAAAATGTTGGTGGGAGTTACATTATATGTTTTAATATTTTTTAACAAATCAATACAGAACGTTTTATTCTTGCACAATTTAATGGATATAGGTTTAAAATTACGAAAGTTTGTAGGGCTGTTGACAGGTATTCGTCATTTATTAATGAATAATCGCCTCATAAAGAAGTAAATTTGGAAGTGAACTGCGAATATGAAGCAAATCAAACTACGCGCTTTGATTAAATTCCTCGCTAGGCAAGGAAAAACTCCTCAAACCATCATGTGTAAGATTGCGGAGATCGTTGCCCTAGTAAAACCATGGTTTACAAGTGGGATGGTATATTTAAAGAAGGCTAAGACCCGATTGCAAACGATCCCGCAGAACATATATTGGGAAAACTTGTATTGGAAGATGCTCGCTTGAAGAAGATATAACTTTCTGGGTTAGTTGGTGTATCAGATGTAATAATTTTAAAAATTCTACCCGACCATCTTGGCATGACTAAATTCAGTTCAAGATGGGTCACGAGAATACTTACACCGCCGCAAAAGCAACAATTATTCGAGGCTTCTAACGAGTATGTGTTAATCTACGCCAGTTTTGAAGATAATTGTGACTATAAATGAAACTTAGGTTCAAAACTTTGAGCTCGTGTCTTGAGCTCTAAGAAATTTGAGGTTTCGGAATTGGCTGGAAAATTGGTGGTGACGGTTTTTTAGAATTGGAATGGGATTTTATTAGACATTTATGAAGAAAAAGATACCACTGTCAATGAAAAGTACTGCGCTATCATGTTGGATAAACTGAAGGAAGCTATTAAGGAAAAGAGATGCAAAAAATTGCGAATCAATGGTCGATGGTAGCTACCCAACAAAGCTACTGCGATATTATACGTGAAGCAGATAGAAACTCATGAAAGATTCGAAATTTGTACACCAAAACAAAAAATTTAAACACTCACTGATATAACACATAAATAATTTACCAGCTTTAAATTGGAGACGAAATCTACATGGAAACTAACGTAAGTTCATTTTTTATGTACTGGGAATTGCGATCGAATGTCATTTGCGCATTTAAAACCGATGTATGTTTAATTAAATGAAATAGGTAAACAAGTTCGCAAAGCAAATAATCGATTCCGCTATAAGTAACAAAATGTTAAAGGTTATACAAAAGGTAATAATTATGACTACGTCTATCGACTCGGTAAATTAAAATAAAATCGATAAGTTTCAAGGAGCGTAGTGATTGCACGACATCCGCTATTATACAAGAGTTCATTTTTACTATTTAAATTTATCGATTTAATAGGAGACGGTACGTTTTTGTTTTGCCAACACCTTTTATTAATTATAAACAGGGGCTAATTGTTTTATATACGAGTAAAACTCGGTTTTTCGTTTGATATTACAAAAGCTTTAGAAATATTACAAAATACGTTATATTCGAATAATGCTAAAGGTCTTGATTTATTATGCAAAACGACCGCATAAGAGCACTTCAGTTTCGAAACGCCATGAAGGACCTTACAAAGCCTATCGCCCTCATTTTTGGATGCGAGAATTTGTATACCATCCTGTTTCTCAATTAGATGAACTTGCCAAACTTTTGTCTTAAATTCATGCGTAAAAGTTACTCGGCCAAGATTAGACTAATATGTTGTAAGCTATGGGTATGTACTCACATTAACGCAATCGTTTATTCGGATTTTGTTTCAAATTTGCTTTAAATGAATCTTTTTTTAAAAACTATTTCTAAAAAAAAATAATTTTGACATTTATATAGAAACGTAAGCTACAATACACCGGACTAATTGCTATTCATTAAATGAAAGAGGAAGTTGTGGAAAAATGTTTACTTCGGCGATTTCGGAAGCAGCCTGCAAATGGCACGACCATCGGTAATTGCATAGACCCTTTTTCATTATTTTCGGATGCGGGAGGCCTGATCTTTTTATATCTAATTTCACTGAGTTTATCCTGTGGATTTCGGGATCGTGCATTGTTATTTTTGTATGTGGCCGTTTGTTTTGTAAATAAAGATGCTTAATATAGGAGTGGGATTTTTGGTTCACAAATGAGGATGAAGATTCGGTTTTCGGTATTTTTATACAGCAAGTGAGTTGAAAAGATTGAAAAATATTTTCTTTTAGGGAAAATAGGTGATTCGTGAAAAGTAGCATTAAACTTAGTAATTTTAAATTATGTACACCTAGGTGATATTGTAATTATTTTATCGTTAGAGGATAAAAACGTACGTCTCGATAATTGCCAGTGCAAGAGAATTTAATTGTAATAGTTGGAAAGGTGGCTCAAACTTTAGCTTGTCTTTAATTGGAGTGAAACATATAAACTGGTTTAAATGTAAATAATTGTTCATGGTCGTCTTACCTAATGTCATTAGTGGTGATACTCGTAATATTAATGTTGGACGTTTTCATTTGTACGGACAATACATTGTTAAATTAATTCGAACTATCGACGTAATGGAGTTAAAATTGTATTTACGATAAAATTATATTTTGCGACGATTGTATATGTAGACTATATAGAAAATTAGAAATAATGTCTTTATCTGCTATTCATATTACACTAGACTTAGTTCACTTACTGTCACAATGTATAAAACCTTTCTGGCTATTTGTACTTAATTAGTAAATTTATCTATGGTGATAATCTTTCTATGTTTTTTTGTGTAACTATGTAATTTTGCAATACCCGAGAATTATCTGATGACGTCACCAGTATTTAAGGTTCAAGAAAAATTTCATTTCTATATGTGTATTATAGGTTGAATTCTGCTAAATTTAAATTAATTGGGTGTGATTTTCATTTGGAAAAGCTATTTTCATATGGAAAAGGCTATTATTGGATGCTTGAAGCTAATATTGCAAAATATTTTTTATGAGATCCCCTTTTTTATTTATTTGTAAATTAGTTCTTTCCCAAAATCGAATATCAAAAAATCAAGAGTGTTAAGGTCAATTTCTACCTATTTGTTCTCTTTGGTTTATGGAACATCCGCTTTCATTAATTTTATTGTTGTTGAGTGTTGTTTATAGATTTTGATCTTAAAAGGCTTTGAGGGAGATATTCAAATGTTTATAATTTCAGAAAATAATCGACTTACTAAAAACGTACGGGAAAATTTGGCCACCTGATCATTTTGTTGTTCATTCTTTGTATCCACGTAAATAATCTTGTAACTTTGAATTGATTAACGAAATGATGATTTTTTTTTAAATTATTCGCACCATCTGTTTTTCTCTTAAATTGTATTGTAATTTTTTTAAATTTGTTTTTATTTAATATTAATATTATGTAGAATCGATATTTTGTGTCAGACATTTTGACTGCAGGCTATCAATATGTATACGAATTTTCATATAACGTTTCGAGTTTGGAATATCTCGGTGGTAGTTTATTTTATTATTTAGATATTTATATTGTAGAAGTTAGTCAATATAATGATGTTCTATATCTCATGCAAAATTTTTTTTAAAAGTTTTGTTCTTCCTATCCGAAGTCCAATATTATTTAAGAAGGTATTTTTAGTGAATTATTTTGCTGCTTACATATAGTGGTGCTTTTTAAAAACGTCAAATTTTCTGTTTCTCACGTAGACATAAATAAAATAAAAATACGTGACGCGTAACCGCCAAGCATATTAAAATAAAATTCCTTTTTAGGTTTCCGTACCTCAAAAGAAACCCTCATAGGATCACTTCGTTTTCCATCTGTCTGTCTGACTGTAAACATTCTTTTTTCAGGAACTCGTGGGGGCATCACGTTGAAACTAAAATCAAATACTTAGGTCTACGGTCCCTTAGAGCTGTAAAAAAATTAAGCTTCTGAGCAAGATAAATCTTAGTCAAGCAATAAAAAAACCCTAAAAATACAGTCCCTTACCGCATTTTTTGACACTCGCAAATAAATCAAACCTTCCCGTTGACTTTTTGTTGATGACATTTAGCAAGAAGCAAGGTCTCAGCACAAGTAAAGGAAAAAATCCGAAAATTATTAATTTGTTATAATAAATACGTCATCCGAAATTATAAATCCGAAATTATCAATTTGTTATAATAAAACTGTCTAATTAAAACAAGAACATTATATTAATCAAAATTTTACGCCCCTACTTTATACCCTACCGTAAATTTGTGATTATATCATTTACCTTTCCCGGTAAACTTCAGTATTGAAAATTGAGTTCATCATTAAAACTGAAAGAAGAGAGGTTTACTTTGCTTGCTTTTTTTGACCTTTAGTTAACTTCTCACTTCTTATGGAAAAAGAAGTTTCACTTCCGGAATGAATTCTCTTTGATTTCACTTTCTTTATATATTATATTTCAAAAGCCCAATCCTTTTTTATCCACTAAACAATTGAATAAAGTTTTATTTTGATAATATATTCTTACCCTTTTCCAATGGGAGATACTTATACCTATTTAATTGAGGGATGAGTAAAAATTGTAATTTCTGACAAGTTGTAATATTGCAACTTTACCATATTTATACAAATATCATATATATATATATATATATATATATATATATGTGTGTGTGTGTGTGTGTGTGTGCTTAAACATATCTTAAACTGTTATTTTTATAACTATTTGACTAAGAAGTAAAAGAGAATTTTTAATTTTGTAACAGCCGCAATTTGCACGTCTTTCGGTTTTGGCATAATCCAATTTTTCATTATATTCCTATGCAAGATATCTGATGTTTTGCCAAATTAATACTGTAGTATTCACGGTAGTGGAACAATATTTTAGTATTGGCGTATTTGTTTTATCAATGAGGATGCGAAATGTGGAAGCATGCTTATTGATTCACGAATTGGGTTGAGGATTTGATAATGAGAATTGTGAAGTAGAAATCACAAGTCGTATTAAATTTATTTATGTAATATTTTAAAGAATGGCGATCAATTTATTGAAATTTCTTTAGTTTGTTGTGAAAAGATAGTTTTAGTTTCGCGAAATCAAACTTTCAATTGCCCGGTATGTAGTGTTATGTTGCGGTAGTCTAGACAGATTATCTATATTGATTTCCGGAAATAAAACAGAAACTGTTATTTATCGGGAAACACTAAAATTGACATCGAAATTTGATCATTTACTATGGTTAATTTTTAAATATGACTGATGATATTTTATATGATTGATGATATTTTCACATTTTTATACTTCATTTAAATAAAATAACACGGAGGGCTAGGTTTATAAAAGAAAACATACTCAATTAATGAATCTGAATCAAATAAGTTAGTTGTAGCTACACGAAATCAGGGCGAATCGCTAGTATGATAATAAATGGGAATCATAAAGACCACGTAAAACGATGAATGTTCTTGAAGGATGGTTAAATTTTTTTACAAAATTGGTCATGCACTTAACACGATATATTTCCAAAAAGACGCTTTGAATCCAAAAAAGTATTTGAATTAAAAAGTTCGTTATAAAATGTATCGAAGTTGATTCTGTGCCGTATCGAGATGATACGAAATATCTTTTACGAGAAACGACAAATTTGTTTTCGTTACAAATTTCATTTAATCAGAAACTCGCTCCAAGTCGTGAAAATTGTAACTTCCTAACTTTACGTAGCTTCCGTAACTAGTTATTTATACTGACTTACTTACATGCATATTTTTTTAGTTAGAACTGGACCTATAATTGATACATAAAAATATAGCGTAATATACAGCGTAAGTAGATCGTAAAATATACAGCGTAAGATATGAATAATCATATATGTATATATATATATATATATATATATATATACTTACGATAATGTAAATTACATAAGTGCAATACGTTTGAAACACACCACGGGCTATTACGGTGTGAATGAAAAATCATAAGTATGTGGAATTCAAAAGCTACCTTTATTTTAAGCTTTCTTAGCGATTTTTCATTCAGAATATTTTCCAATTGATGAAAAAAATAGTCACTCTCATTTTCTAAAATATTACATAAATAAACTTAATACGACTCGTGATTTCTACATCACAATACTCATTATCAAATCCTGAACCCAATTTGTGAATCAATAAGCATGCTCCCACCTTCCACATCCTCATTAACAAAAGAAATACTCAAATACTAAAACATTGTTCCACGACCGCGAATACTATAGTATTAATTTGGTAAAAACATCTGATCTCTTGCACAGGAATATAATGAAAACAGGGATTATGCAAAGACCGAAAGACGTGCGAATTGCGGATGCTACAAAATTTAAAAGTCTCTTTTAATTTTAACTTCTTAGTCTGACGTTACTAAATGTTTTTAATTTTGTTGTATAAATTTGATCTTGTTCATTTGTGTTTTACTTGAATATAATTATAATGTCAGAATATTTTTATTGAAAAATTTTCCATTTACATTTATTGATTTTGTCATTTATATTTATATACAGGATTACCTATTTTATACGTTCCAAGACAATCATACTTAAGGAGTAAATTCCAGTCGCGCATCGGAGCTGATACATACAATTCATTTGTTTGTTGTCGCACAGTTGTTTCCTAAACATTTTAATCTAAATGTGACTCTATAAGCTGTGTTGTTCGAGCTTGATATTTTTTTTCTACTCCCTAGATCGCTACAAAAAGTCACTTTATTTACAATAAAAATTATTTGGAATTAATTAGCGATATATACTTTATATATATATATATATATATATATATATATATATATATATATGTGTGTGTGTGTGTGTATATATATATATATATATATATATCTATATATATATTTCAAAATTCCAAAACTGAATAACCTCAATAGGACTTACACCGTCTTAGCTTCAAAAGGATATTTTTTTTAACAATCTTAAATAGAAACGTCAGCAGTAGAACATATTACAACTTATTTATTGTTGAATTATAAACTAACAAAGTTATTATAAGGTTAATTATTTCATAAAACTGTAGTATTAATTAAATTGTGAATCTACCCGCAACAAAACCATAGTTAGAGTTTGATACGTTAAACATCGATTTAATTCAATGAAAACTTTACAATATTTCGGGTCGAATGTAAACGCATCAATATCAATTTAACAGAATAAGAACGACATTGAGAGACAAATAGATGTAATTCTTGTTAAATATTTTCTTGTTGCCTATAGCTAAAATACTTTATTTTACAAATTAATAACAAATTGTTTATCCTAAAATGTTTTACAGATTACTTAGGAAAAGATTTATGTATCAATTATTTTGGTTCAGTTATTTCCTATTAAGATGTCCTTGTCAGATCACCTCCTGGGCAGATTACCTATATTTCTTGTAATTGAATATTTAGTCAATTTTTTTATTTCATCAAAGCGGACCCTATGTTTTTTTTAAGTGAATGGAGCTAGAGGAATCCGAGGTCAGAATAATTAAATCACACTTCCCTTTATGAATTAATTTATATGTACATTTATATAAATAGAAAAACTGAATCTGTTTAAAATATTTTTACCTAGTAAATTCCATGGTAAGAATGACCATTTTTCATTATTTATTAATAAAAATTAATATACAATTAAAAATGGTAATTTTTCAAAATGGTCTTCAAAATGGTCATCTTCAAGTACATTGAAAATACTATTAAGATCAGTTGGATCAACTTCAAAGAAAGTACACATTAAAGAGAATCATTTTCAATAATACGTAGCTCGTTAATTAAATACTATGCAACAATGTTTATCGATTTTGTCACAGCCGTGTCAATTTTGCCCAGTTATTGGCGCATTTTTACCCTACTGCAAAAAACGTGTGTACGGCGTTAGCTAGTCAGGAGCAAATACGAGCCCTCTCCTCACCCCCCCCCCTCCCAATTTTGACACTGTTTCATAATGAATGTGTTTAATTAGTCGTCCAGTGGTTATTAGGTTTGTGATATTAATAAAGTAGAACTGAAAATTTGTGTGTCTTTGTTTACATTTATTTAAAATCGGTTCAATTTTTTTTTAATGCCTGATTTTTAAAACAAAATAGGTTAAATCCTGTTACAATATGGCATTACTTTGTGTTGCCTCTAAATATAAATAATTTAAACGATCGTAGTGAGGAATCTAAATAATATTTTCTTTTTTAAATAATTCCTGTCGTATATCTTATGATTATTTTTCCTACCCTTGTAATGATATATAACATTGAAGTAATGTTGGACTATTTCTTCTGCTATAACTAGAACAAAGTTTGCGTCGTGTTCATAATTTTCGCTATTACATATTCTATGAAAATCTTTTTTTTTAAATGGGTGTCAAAACGTATTTTTATCAAAAATATAGTTAGAACACGAATACATATGTGTGTATATGTATATATATATATGCGTGTGTGTGTATATGTATATATATATATATATATATATATATATATATACTCTGGTATAATCTAGCCTAAGGAATACACAAACATTGTGTAATGTTTGAAAATTTCAGCACACGATTGTGCAACATATAATCATTAATGTATTGAATTCAGTATATCCGATTGCGCAATTGTCAATAGATTTGATTTGAAATAATATAGTCTGCATTGCTGCCGTCATCAGGTTTTTTTCCTTAAAATTTACGGTTTGGATCGTTACAATACATTATAATTGTTACTTGCTACTTTAAATCTATCTTACTTTCTTCAAAATGATTTGACCAAGTAGACTATGTTATTTTATTTCCTAGTTTTGGGTGCATCTGTTTTAACTGATGTCGTTTAAGGTTCCATTCTTTGAAAATCTATAGATAAAGAATCGATAGTCGATTTATTTAGGAAATATGTGTAATACAAAAAAAATGCTTCGGTATATTCTTTCATATGATTTGTACATATTTATGGATTTGCTTACCTGAATAAGTCTACTGTCAAAAAACTTTAAATTAGATAACATAAAAGGAAACTTGAAAGCGGTCTTAGAATAGAAATTATTTATCTAATAATAAATCATGATATATCTGTAAGGATGAGAAACCTGGAAAGTGATTGCCAGGACAAATGTGAACTAAATTTAAAATCCATATCAATTTCTCATTTTTCTGTTAAATAAACGTAAAATTAAAATAAATATCATATTTTACATACCCGTGAAATACAATAACTGACAAATTCCTGTACAAAGCGCTATCATACATGTAGTCACGGTATTTACCCATTTTTCGAATAATTTTGGAAAAATTAATTTATATAAATTCATAAATTACACTTAAAACATAAAATTCTACGCAGTTGATAATTCATCTTGTTAATATGGCACCCTGGCAGCAAACTAAGGCGTGGTGACAGTTTCGACTTGAGAAAAAATGTGAAATAATTTCGATGTCACTCGAACTGTTACAAGTAACAATCTCAGTATTTATGAATCTAGATATTTTCCGACTATTTATGCCATCTACTTCTTGATACTATAAATCAGTAGTTTATCCAAAGAGTGTCAAACCATTAGGCCATATTCGTATTATAGCCGAGAATAACCGAAGCGCGTCACGCTAGGTGTGACATAAAATCGCAAATATTTTCCCATATTTTATATATACATACATATATATATATATATATATATATATATATATATATATATATATATATATATATATATATATAGACAACTGAGTCTTTCCTAATTACTAACGTTCTTTGCTTATTTTTGGGAACCTTACTTTTTTAGCAGTGACTTAGAATTCCTGCTTTAAATATATTCCTACTTTATACAACAAAGAAACTTATTTTTTAATTTTTTTACTCAGAAACGGGAATGACCATAGTTAGGAATGTAATGACGAAATGTACCTAAATAACGACTTGTTTGATACAGCTCCGCTGTGCTATCTTAGCGTGTTTGTTATTTGAATCCTAAGTGAATTTCCGTTTGACCGAAAAAGTGTTTCCCCCTAAAGTTCTTTTAATTTTTGAGTTTGAATATTAGTCTAATCCATATGTTGTGTTTGGAGATTCATGAGTATAAGGGGTCTTTAAGAGTTTAGTACTTTTTTACACAAATAAATATGAATTTCATCAGCAGCTTGTTTTCTTTTCAAGACGCCCAGAATTCCCTACGTCCAGTTTCTGTCAACAACCTGGTGCAAGTCGTCGCTCCTGGGAGGCATTCACCATATTTAATAGGGGGTATTAAATTAATAAAGAATACGAAAATTAAAACATTTTTTGTTGAAGAGAGATCAGTGTCAATAAAATTAAGAAATTAAATTAAACCTTCTAACGTTATTAATACTGACTGATTCCAGTTTGATCTAAATTTAGAAAATAATAGGGAAATAAATCAGGTCATTCCATTAGAAACTTAGCGTCATTAAAGGAATTGTGACAATTTTCCACGTGAAGAAATAAACTTTGAAGTAAAAATTGTAAATTCGTATTTACCTAATAACTGAAACCATTTGAAATATCCATATATACAACTTCCGAATTTCGACGTTAACTTCCAAAAAGAAATTTGAGTAACTAATTTATGGATAATCGTTAATTTTCTGCTAACATTAAAACTGTTTTCACATATTGGACTTGTTCTTTGCAGAATTCTCCATTATGTACGGAATAATATAACAAAATGATGAAAATAATTTGATGGAATAATTTTCCTTCATAATTTTTTGCTCCGTGGAGCGAATCAATTAATAATACCGTATATGGTACCTAATCCTCAAATTGTCTTTAAAAAAAACTGAAAGAAATTTAACGACTTAGCAGGTAATGACCAATTTACAAAATTATAATTTAAAAACTTTGAAAAAATGTCAGACATTGCTCGACATATATTCAAGAAATTTCTATACTTATTGTGCACGCATTAAAAAATCTACCTGCGTTTATTTATCATTGATACAAACTTCTTTTTTTATTACGAATAGAAGAAGCTACTGGGAAACGAAAAACTACTTTTAACAGGTTTAGCATGAGGCTGAAATATTTCCCCTGGAAATTCAAGGTGCACGCTGAATAGAACGCTCTAGAACGATGGTCGATAAAATAATACAAATGGCCCTCCAGTATTACATTAAACATTCTCACGAATCTTAATAATGAAAAACTCGTGTCAACATTTTGAAATGTTAGTAATTATTAATAATCCATTTCAAATAAATATTTATTTATACAAACTTTAATTCATACTAAATGAAAAGAATTTTCTACCATTCGGTCCTGCCAAATGTTTACTATTAAATTTAGTTCAGACATATTTGAGCTAAATATTACGTGGTTGCAGAAGTTTTACGTAGTTTCATTAGTGTTTTTGCTGAAAATAATAAACTTAAAAAAGCAATGGGTTACTTAAAGAAGAATGAAGAATTGATATAAAAACATAACAAAATCTGTTTAGGCCATGTTTCCAATTATCATGTGTACGCAACGTGTTCTTCACATCCTCCTGAAATAAACTCAACTACGAAACTTTACTTTGTTCCGGTTCCAAAACGCACTTGGTCGATTTACTTTATAAATTTCATTCTCATCAGCCTACTTATGTATCATTAATTGTTTTCAAGACCGCCTTTTTAAACAAAGATTTTGTCAGTATTTTTAAATATAAGTGTTGTAGCTTGACAAATTATTATAGCTATATTTGCTTTATTTTGTAAACAGTTGAAATATCGATGTTCTTCATCATGTTACTATGGAATTAATGCAGGCCCTTAATGCAAGTTTTACAAGGAAAATCAAATAAAGAAAAATGATAAAGTTTAAACCTGGTTGCAAAAGATAAATTTTTCTCATTTGAAATGAATGGAACTATTGTTTGATTACTGAATTAAAAGTTTTCCAGCGAAACTTGTTCTTCGAATCTGCGAATGAGTCTCATGATACGTAATGAGTTTCAAATTTATTCAAATTGATAACTAATTATGTGTAATTAATTTTAATCAGCAATGACTAGTATTGTCTTGCATATGACGAATGGCACTTTTCATAACGTTAATAATATATCTTTTTGAAATGAACTTTGATTTGTAATAGTGGTATGCAATTCGGAATAATCTTAAAAATAACATTGTTCGATTGAACAACAGGCATATTCGCTAGGGTAGATTCATCAGGCATGAGTGTATTGTAAAAGAGTTGCACAGAGTAGACATTAAAAATATTGCCTACAGTGAGAGGTGACGAGATATAATGGATTAGTATTCACTATAAGGTTTTGGTTGAAAGTAGACGATGTCTTGTAAATTACATAATGATTACGTGATTCTACCATCATATATGTTTACGCAATTGGTTTTCTATGTTCTTTTTCAAGTAAATATTAAATACATCCATACTATGGTACATACCTGGAAATTAAATGTTGATTTCTGATTCTAAAATGGAAGGTTTAAATCGCTGCCCTGGTTGTGTAGATATAATCTTCTCAATCTGAATAGTGATTTAGTATTTATAATTAATAACTACAGCATAAATTTCCATTTAACTGTTTTTAATAAACGTTAGATTATGAATATACAAATAAACGGATAGAAAACTGGAAACTGAATTTGGCTTTTATTCGATCCCAGTAATACAACGATTTGCATAAATATTTATTGTAAAAGTATGTATATATGCACACGAACATAAATTAGTGAAATATATTTACGTAATTCGGTAATTTCTGTTTTCATTTCCTTTGGATGTGAAATTATGCACTTGTGACAGAATATTATCTTTATTTCGATGCACTTATGTTGCGGTGTACCAACAAAAGAAACGGGTTGCAATATTGCAGTTTTCAAGTTGGTTAAAAAACTGAAAATTTCTGCTGATACAGTTTCTTCCCCCGAATTAATTGATTGATTACTTTTGGTTAAGAAAAATCATAACGAGTTTTGTGCGTATAGATAAAAGTAGAACGTACGGACTTACAAAGTCTTTACCTACTGGATGACATGTGAAAAATTGAAGCAACTAGATATTCCACTTTGTTAGGTTGATACAAATAATATTTCTTAATTAAGTAAATAACAATATAATCATAAAAAAGAGTAATATAACATGTTAAAATACCGCTGTCAGTTATAATCATGGTATTAAAACTGATTCATTCCGAGTGTGCAGTCAGAAAGAACAAAAAGAATGTATTAGATATTTTAGTTACCAAAAAACTACTAAGACTATCAAAATTCTTCAAAAAAAATTGTCGATAGTCAAAATTGTGAATAGTTCAGTTAACAGCGATTGGAAAATTAGTATCTTGGTGACAGTCAGCTAATTTTCGTTACTTTTTAAACTGTGATACCATTATCATACCATCATCAATTTGTGATACCATTATCATAATATAAAACATTAAAACTGTATATATTGTTATATTACTAACAATAATACTCTTGTCTATAAATTGACAATAAAATCATTAAAATAACATTTTTCTTCAATTTTAGTAAGTAGCAAGTTAAAATAAATTATTATGTATAGTTTGCAATTAGATTATTTGCAAAATAAATATATTTTATTCTGTTGTTATTGGGCACTTATTTCACATTTTACAATTGTGTTCCTGAACGCAATTGTAAAATGTGAAACCAGTGATAATTTTTAAATTAGCTGCACAAAAAACAGAAGGATTTTCTAAAAGAATACTTTCGAACTCTTAAAACATAGGCCGCAATTATCGATGTATTTTGATATTTTAAAAGTAATTGATTTCTGTCGCTGCTAGAAATATGTAGTGATGAGTAATAAGCAAATAATTTGAAGGAAGCTAGCTCCAGCATCCGTAGTAAATGCCTGTTTTTCCTTGTAAAAACTCTTTAAACTCCGAAAACATCTTATTAGCCTGCTTAATATTAATAATACAATTAACATGTTTATACTATGCGACTCAGGCTTATTAAACATCGTATTAGAGTGCTCAGTATTAATAATACAATTAACATATTTATACTATGCGACTCAAGCTTATTAAACGTCTTATTAGCGTGCTTAATATTAATAATACAATTAACATGTTTATACTATGCAACTCAGGCTTATTAAACATTTTATTAGAGTGCTCAATATTAATAACACAATTAATATGTTTATACTATGCGACTCAGGCTTATTAAACGTCTTATTAGCGTGCTCAATATTAATAATACAATTAACATGTTTATTCACAATTAAATGAAACTACGTGATGTAGTATTATTTCTACTATCTTTAATTTCTTTACCACGACCTAGGTTTCATTGTATTACAACATCTTCAGAACAATTGTGAATAATGAATTTCTACAAAATTAACGCCAAATATATTCAATAACATGTTTATACTATGCGACTCAGGCTTATTAAACGTCTTATTAGCGTGCTCAATATTAATAATACAATTAACATATTTATACTATGCGACTCAGGCTTTATTTGAAAAATATCAATGAACTTACATTTAATTACTTTTTAAATTAATAATTTTTATAATTACCTTAATTTTACATATTATTTTATATTTAAGTTTCAATGGTGATTAAAATTAATCTATATTTTCCCTTTTGCAACATACAATATTTTTATTTTCTTTTAGAAAATTATTCAGAAGAAAAGAAATATGGACTAGCAATTGTGATTTTTATTCGTATAAAGTCTAAAGTTTGCCCATTCTATTGATATGGATATATGTGGTGTAAATATCTCCGGTGGATGAAACAGTTACTGTCGTATACAAAAATAATTGTTGGAGATGATTACGTTAATTTCGACACATGCTCTGAATATTACTCAGTACCTGCATATAAAATGAAAACAAAATAAAAGAACGAGAAAGTTGTAAAAAATATCAATTGGGTAAATTTTTTTACATGGAATTTCCATAAAAATTGTTAAAACATAATCCGGAGTTCATAGACTTAGCCACATAATGAGAAGTAAGCGAAATAAAAGCAATATTTAGAATTGTCTATATCAGGTGGATATTTTAAGAAACTACAAACTTTTTCACTCATTTTAAGTCAATGCCTTAGACAGTATTTAATTTATTACATTATAAATACATAGAAGTATATTAAGTGAACATATTCCAGTATTTGATAAATAACACCTAACATTAAAATGTGAGTCGATGAATACCAGACTAGATTCATGATTGCAATGAATCACTTAATGTAGTTTATATGTTTCACAGTAATCAGAGGAATACTCACCAATCACCATACCATTTTCATATTTCTATTTTCAAAACAATTTAGCCAACTGCTAACTACTAACTTATCTTCAACTGATAGTAGTAAATTAAAGATAGTCTAGTAGTATAGTTAGGTAAGCAAATATAGTTAGGTAAGCAAATTCAAAAGAGATGACTGCCATCTTTGAAAAGACTTAGTTTAATTTTAGTCTTATATGACATCACTTGATAAATTATAGGAAATGAAGCATGGGAGAGAAAATAAACCACAGAAGTATAAATCTTATAAATACTACATGCCATGTACCATTAGCATCCAAGAAAGAGATTTATTAGTTGTTCTTTCCTCATTTTAGCTTACTTTGCTACCATTCAAAAGTTCTAACATATAAATGAAAAACAAAATTGATCTTATGCATATCACGTCTTAAATCGCTAAACTTAACCCGAGTCCCTCCAAACCAGTTCTGAAAAAATAATAAATATCATTAAATTGTCAGTCTGTCTACTGTTAGACTTCAGTTGTTAACCACTTTTAACATAGGACATATTAAATGTGAATTAAACTTGACTCAATGTTAGCTGATTAGCTAGACACTAAATTTAAACAACACTCTAACGACACTAAGAGTCAAGTAATTATTGGAGCATTAGCCAAATATTAGACAAAGTTTTACAAGTTCGCTATATTTGGGAACAAAGCATCGCATTCACCCTTCGACTTGACTTGAGGGCAATCAAGTTCGGTAAGGCTGAAAGATGCTTCAAGTTAGGAGTGCTATTGGCGTTCTCTCGATGTAAATAGTTTACATAGTTTCGATTAAATAAAGTTCAAGTCTTAAATCAATTTCTATATACTATCTACTTAAAAACCTACCCACAACTCTATTCCTAAACCAATAATCTGCGTCCTTGCAGAGAAAATGAAAAAGCTAATACGAAAATAATATTTATCTACCATCAATTTTAGAGGATTACTTTGCGAAAAGTAAACATATGAAAAGAGAAAATGAAAGAGAGAGATTATGTAAATAAGGAAAACGTCAGGTAAAACTGGAGGAAAATTTATTCATTCATAACTCTTTCTATCTTTCTGTCGATACCAAAAGAGACAAATGTAACTAACAATAAATAATCAGTTAGTGGACAATAAAATGTTGCTGCTTTCACTGGTTTAATTTTATGTAGTTAAAAATAGTTAATAATTAAATACTACTTTTAAAACATTAAATATGTTTAACATTATCAGAACTTTAAAGCTTTAATAATTAATCTTGCAAATACAGGGCAAGAGTGAATGAAAAAGACGCAGAATATTATCACATATAATATATTCTGAAAGGTCCATTGACCTAATTATTTATTGATTAGTTGTAAGCTTTACGGAAAATGACAGTCAATTTTCAAAAGATACATTTCAAATAATACAGGTTGGTTAGTATTGTTCTGCAGCCTTAGTAAAGTAGCCTTGTATTTCCATCAAATTTAACACGACGCATTTTCCAATGGACACTTCAAATTCAGGTCTATTTTGAACTTCAGTATGTGCCACATTCAGGATGAAATGAAATGTCCTATATGGAAAATGACTAATTCTTGTTTATTATCAGATTAGTCTAATAAAAAACTCATTTGCAACTGCAAAGGTGGTTCGTAGAATCACATTTGCAACCGTTGTTACCAATATAACTAGATAATTCAATCGATTTTAATTTGTAATAAAAATATTGTGACTTCGGATTAACACATATATATTTCTTATTATTAATATCACGAATTTTAAATAATAAAAAAAAATAACAGTTTCCGACCCGTAAGATATTTTGTATGATATTTATGGATCGTAAAGTTGCTCGTAACTGATATAACAACTAATCTTAAGCCAATAGCAACATTTATAATAATTTAGCAAAAGTATTTTTATGAACATTTTATTAAATTGTCTAATGGAAAATTAACAGTCGACGTATGATTTTGAATTCTACAGCATGTCAATAATAAGACCGGAAATTCCCTTAAAGTCAAAATTAACAACTTGAAGATCGCGAACCATTTTCCTGAAAACCATCTAATGTCGAAGTTGACAAACAAATGTCAGTAATAACGAAATAAATGGAATAAAAAAAATATAAACGGAGAGACAAATATTCGATTGCCCTAATCTCCCATTTTTAACCCCCAATTTTTAATTCCACTTTTCGCTAAAATAACTACATATCAGAAATTAAAAGAGTTTGCAAAAAACGTTCTCATTATTCATATTAATTTTTAGCATTTCAGAATCAAAATTTTTTCATAAAAAAATTCACGGTCTCTAATTTTAATTGTATGGAGTACATAATAATAAACTATTCATGATTAGATATTGTCTCGATATTCAAATACTAGTGTCCCTATCCGACCATGCTACTCGTATGGAATGCTCGGGTAAAAATAAAATAATTAGGTCTACTGAAAAGCGTAATTAAAAAAAAATTCACCACCACATGCATATGTACATTGGTTTACCTGTCACTAATATATAGTGAGTGAAGGAGTAGACAGCCATATAAATCGTTTTTTTTTATCTTATTGTTATAGTTAAATAAACAAACTCTAGAGCGATTTGGTCTAGCAAAATAAGGAAAAAAGCAAAATGCATACATAATTTTTATATCGCCTTTATAAAATAAAGTTTCTAATCAAGCATTTGACTTAGAATATTATTTTAAATAGTTTTAACTCATCTTCATAACACTTAAATAAGCTACTTCTTTAACTTAGTAGTCATTTGTTTAATACAAACCGTCTGATGTCAAAGCTAAGAATTTAGCCAGTTATAACAAAAATTAATACGACAACGTGAACAATATATTTCATATGATACAAAGAAGCTGACCGCCGTCCGCCCCATACCCAAGAAAATCGTAAGCATGTATTATCATCATCATCATCATCATATATATTAATACGCTAAGGTTAAGATGTTACTCTCCCTTTTTAGAAAAAACCTCACAACTAATCCACATAAATTATATATCATTTTATAGATAATTGCTCGCTCTACCGGCATCCACAACTAAAAAAATTATTATTGCTATTGTTTTTGCAAATTAATTAATTATTAAAATTATATACACAAAACAGCAATGCTGCCATCTAACGGATCAACGTCAATATGATTGACGGTCGGTAAAATTTTTGTTTAATTTCAAATCCACTCACGTATAAATAAAGTGGCGCTTTAGCTCAATGCTTTTCAATCTTAGTAAAATATTATTGTTGTCAATTTTAGTAAAATATTTGTTTGATCTGTTATCTGAGCTTTATAATGGAATAAAAACGTAATAAGCAGTGTGCAAAATTAGAAATGAATTGAATACCTGCAATCAATTTTGATTTATTAAATTGACTCTAAACACTCTGTTGTAACTAATATGACAGCTGTGAGTTAATTTTCTCATGTGTAAATATTTATAATCTACCACGCAAATTGATATAATGCGAAGACTTCGCACGGGTCACGCTAGTTAAGATTATCAGACGTATTTGTTATTTAAAACTAGGTTCAAATTTCCTATCGGAATGAAAATTACTTTATATCCTTTAATCTATAATATCCAAAATAATCCAACACAACACAATTTATTTTGGATTCCGCATTTTCGACAAAGGAAACTCTTTTTCTATCTATTTTAGTAATGAAAAGATAAATTAATTAAAACAAATAATAATTATCGAAGGTCACACAATTTGCCGGACGCCTTCGAAATCGCCGGAGTAAATATTTTTCTGCAATTCACACCTTCATTTCATTTAGAATTAAATGGTGCGGCGAAATAGCAAAAAATTACACTTAAGAAAATAATAAAATATATAGAAGAATGTAACTTTATTTTTAACTATTTTGAATTTGTTGATGGATTGTTGATTTATGATTTTTCGGGGAATAACATTTGTTAGCTTTGCAATGAATTTAGCTCAACAATATTTTTTGTTTTATATTATTGCAGTTAAATTGTGAATAATTTAATAAAATAATTTTAAATAATGAAACAAAATTTTAACAGGCTTCATATATTACACAAATAAATCGAAAAACATTACATTTTTACATAAATAGAATTGTTTCAAAGCAGCAATAGGCTAGACTCAGTACAATGTATCCTTTAACTTCAGAACCCTCGAAAGATGACGAGTCTTCGGAGAATTCCCATTAGCATGAGAGTAGAATAAAGTACTCCATCAGTTCAGCTAAACCCTAATAAAAAAAAGCTTCAAAATCTAGATGAATGGGTCAAGTAAATCTTTGTTCGAATCGGTTGTCTACAAAAATATTCATTAATTATTCCGGCTAAAATATATAAAGACTGCTTCGACTTAAATTTAAAATTTTAACTAAAGTTTCAGCAAGCAATCTGTTAGGGAGCCTTTCTTGAGCTGTATAATTATATTAAAAGTTCAAATTTGTGTGCTTATAATTATACAAATATAATTTCGGTTCAGTAATATAACCCATGAATTTTATCTTCTATTAAAGAAAATATATATCTTTTTATTGTTTTCAAAATCCCGCAAAAACTGTACAACCCGCACTAAGTTTAATTTAAGTTATATTATTTTCAGTTTTCTTACGTCTAAAATAATTCTATACAGAAATTGACATCAAATTTTACACTACAATTGGAGTAAAAAGTTTGCGCCTTATTTAATACATACTCTTTATTCTCAAAGTAACCAAGATTGAGTAAAAAATATGTGAAATATGTAAATAAGTCGTCATATATGCATGTATTTATATAAATAGGCCATCATGTGTGATGATTTGACACTTATTCAAACTGATTACTAGACATATTTTCTAATCCATCCGCACATTATTTGAGGAGGTACTAATCTTAAGAAGAGTATTTGATGAAGTAACAGAATCTATTTTGTGAAAACGTTGTTATATTTATCTATCTTTTTGATTGCTTTCCTGAATCGCGTACCTTTATTTATTATACAAATTATCGTAATGTTGTCAACATGTCATTAAACGTGGTCATGTGCTTATAAATATCGGTAAAATGAGGTGGTACTTCGTAACGGTCAAGCAAAATAAGTAGACCTGCCCTTCTCTCACTGAGATTAAAAATATATTGTTACCATATTATCAAGTTTAATTTTAAAATAGCTTTGAAATGAGAAAGCATCTATTACCAAACTAAATTTTTAGTGCTGTTCCATAAAAACATGTTGTCGCAAACTATATGTTTACTACAAGTCCTACAAATCCTTATTTACGGAATAACAGGCTACAAACCTGCAGTTACTATATGGTTTGGTATCACCAACAGTGGTAAATATCCAATCGTCCCAAACTTCTAATACTTAAGGTTAACTTGCCTTTAGCAAGTAGAATCCAGTTAATAAAAAAATTATAATTTCACTGTATAACAAAAGTGTCTTTTATGCATACCGTTTCTGAAAAAAATCACTTTTAAAGTTGTGATTGTGGCGAACAAAATGTTTACATGTATATATACACACACACACGCACACACACACACTCAAACATATATTTATATATATATATATATATATATATATATATATATATATATATATGTTTATATGTACAACAATATACGTAATGTATTTTTTTATTAATTAATGGAAATACAAATAATGCAGGCTCACAATATAACAGACACGTAGAAATAGCTATCATGTAATATGTCAATTCAAAAAATTTAAACACAACAAATTCTTATAGCGAATCCAACAAAGTCTTATTTAAAAATTTTGTTACATGATATCATTTTTGATAGGTTTTTATATGGCTGTATTGAAATCGGCATAAAAGTTGGACTCCATATGACCTGATGTCACAAACAATAAGAGTACATCAATTTGTCTCACCTGACTGCAATAAATTGAGAATCCGCCGCCTTCTTCTGGGCCTCCTGCCTAGCCGCCGTTCTCACACTCGGAGCTACTTGGAGCTGTTCCCTCGCTGCAGCCAATCTAGAAATCAATTATCAATCAATCGTCCTTCAAATATTTTTTTTTCTGTTATATCTAATAGGGACATCTCTAACACTGGTATGAAAAAAAATAGTACACGACAAAGTAAATTTCAATTAACGTAAATATTTTGTCGTCACCGTAGTGTGTTGGATTGATCACAAAGACCCGGGTTCGAATCCCGGCCACTAGTCGGGCGGGTTGGACTGGTGTTATGGCTGGCTGTAAGAAATTGCTCTCGTAGTAATAAATCCGTCATATGTATCAATTTGATACACAATTGTACATAAATAAATAAATTTAATAAATAAATATTGCTGCCCACAGTTAAGGAAAACGGTTTTATCCCGTATTAGGGGACGAATAGTAAGTAGTGTAAACCAAAAAAAATATTTAAAATTTTCGGTGTATAAAATACCATTAAACAGTTTATATTCTTACAGAATCGCTTGATATCCACCAGAATAAACGTTATTCATTGCAGTTTTAGATACAAATTTTCGAAATATGCTATGCAACACCTACGCGAAAACTTTTATTTAATCCTTGAGAATGTAGTGTATTATTGCATGTACAACTGTTGTTAACCCCCTTATCCTTACACAAAGTCATAGGTTCGTATACGTATACGTTTATAGATTTAATTTGTGTGCCAGGTACCCTTTGGTGTCAAGCGATTTAACAGAATATAATAATTATTTTTACTACATTCTGTTAAATCCGAAGCTATTTCAATTTTTGTTATTACAGAAAAAAAACTGCACGAATTATTTAACATTATATTAAAACTTACTTAAATAAAACTAAATAATATTTTAATGACTTGGGTAAATAAACTATTTAACGAATTCAATAATATAAAAGATTATAAATTATTTCAAACGTTTTCTGTATTTTTAGAGTCACTTCACTTTCATATAAATTTTCCAAAATGGTGAAACGAATTATATTAATAAACGATAATTTCTTATATAAATATATATAACTATACTTATTCTTATAACTTATTATAAACTATGGAATGATATTCCTAAGTCTAGAAAACAATACCGTTTTTTTTTATTAATTTATAATAGTTATGACTAATCAAACGAAAATAAATAGTACGAGAATTTCAATTCACTGATTTTGCTTTGTTAGGAGCTCTTGTTAACTAAGGTATACAAATAGTATTATCATTTATTATACGAGTATTTATCCCGCTTTATAAATACGACTTTTCCACGTTAATTAATGTGCCGATCGTTATTATTGAACTTCCTCTATTGTCATTTATTTGTATTATTAGACATCTTACATAACATTTACATCGTGTACTGTTTGCACATATATTTTGTTTTCAGGAACGTTTTAGTTATGAATATATATTAAAACATTGAGATTGCATACAATGCGGACGAAATATCGAATGATTTAAGACTTTCAAATTCGATACAACACGTAATGTGGAATATTCAAAAATTTACAAAAATCTACCAACTTATTTTGGCGTACTTACGTTAGCGATCTTACTTGCGTATGGAAGTACATAGAATGCGCATATTACAAGAAGAAATTTGTGTATATAAGTTTTTTGACAGTGAACAAGTCATCCCTTTGTATGTGATGGTATAATACAAAAATTACTAAATAATTTGTATAAAAAACCAATAATTATGTAGATCAAATATCATTTGATAAATACGTATAATATTAGTTTTCCAAGGCTCCGCTCACTGAAAAAAGGGAAATCATCGTGGTGAAGTTTGAAAATGATATTCTTGCAAAAAATTGTACACTTAGAAGTGGCAGTTGCTAAGTAAATTGAGTTGCATAGAATCGAAGGAATGGCATGAAAAGAAAAGGCCTGTCCCCCTGTAAAAGATAGCCGCGGGCTAACTAATTAGAAATTATATTTTAGAATAAATTTGTTATCATTATTAAATGATTGAAATTGTATTTTGAACACTATTTTACCGGTCGGTTTTTATTTTTTTTTATCTCAACACCATTCTGCAGTCCATTTTGTATTTTAGATTAAGGTTTGAAATCTTCTTTTTCCTGTAATGACCCGTTAAACCTTATTGGGAAAACGATACGTTTTTTTAACTCTTGGGATTTTACTCTTAAAAACTTTAAAAAAATTATTTTGATTTCAAGTTTTAGGCCATGAAAACTAAGACCAGAAATCGTTTATCTATCTCTCACCAGGAACTAGATTGTAAAGATAGAAGCTAATCTCTCCGTTGCCGCCGAAATATAAATTACATCTACAACATTTAGAGAGACAGTTAGTAAGTCATACAGTAGAAATACATTCAAACTTGGTGTTTCTGAAATCCTCGGGAAAACGCTATTTTGAAAGTAGAGCTTAAAATTAATTTAACTAACTCTTTACTACTTTTTCTTAACGTATCCTATACTTAATATGGTTCTACTCCTCTAATAGATTAAGAGTGACGTACCTGTATTACCAACCTATTCCTAAAAGTGGTAGTAACCCTTATTTTAACCTTACATTAAAATCCCACGTCTTAGTAGAGACTAACTATAAACATGTTATCTCGTGCAATGTAATTACGGGAATAAATTAGAAAAAAACGCTTGATTTCCTTTATTTTGAATTTAAGAGGCCATACTCTTATTATTTAAGAAATATTAATTAAGTAAATAAATGAAACTATTCATTACAAACCATTTTAACAGTGATTTTTTTGTAACTTAATATCATGTTAATTTAATGCGAAATAGTTTATAACTATAGAGAATTTAACAATGAATTAACAATTTATCTCGGTTCTTATGTGGAATTAAAAGTCTGAAAATATTCTCAACACAGCTGTATCTGCTGAAAAATACATATAACGTATTGTGAAAAACTTCTAAAAACTCAGTGATCATTTTCATGACGAGGCTTGTAGTTTTGCTAAAGGAAACATTGCCTTGTTTTAATTCTACCTTGCTAGACATAAACACCAAAAGTGACGTAAATTTTGGCGTAAAAATTAGTACTGCCATTGAATTTTATTTCATTTTAAGTTGTATTTCATGTTGTACTTCGAAGTGGAGTAGGTTTCTTGTGGAAATTACTTTAATAAAATACCTTTGTATCTACACTACAGTGCAAGTGCAATAAAAATTCCTGAAAGTGTACGAATAATTGTTAAACATTATTTGTTAAAGGCGTTTTCGCGTTAAAATTTTAGTCTTACAAAGCTGTACTTGCCTAAAATAAGCAAGGGCAGCATACTTCTTGGCTTAGTTATTCTTTGAGGATCGAAATTGTTTGATACTTTCATCATACCCAGCGTTTATTGTAAAGAGCCTTCATCATCATCATCATCATAACTGGCACGATAGCCCAGGGTGGGCCAAGGCCTTCTGTTGGAGATCCTTCCAGGAAGGACTGTTCGCCTGGGTTTTCCAGTTCTTTATCCTGAGAATGTAAAAATCTTCTTCCACTGAATCGATCCATCGTAATTTGGGTCTACCTCTTCTATGATTTGTTAGAGGTTTTGCGATAAAAACTTTCTTTACTGGTTTAGTGATTTCCATAATGCAAGTAAAGAGTCTTAATGTTTATCAAATCCTAAATCTGCTTCATTATGATTTCAAAATTGATCACAATACTTTAAAATGCAAATCAAATTCGTCACAATGCCTATAAATATTATCTAATACTATTCGGAATATATTTTGGATCGACCTAGAATGTGGTATTTAATAACGATTTGAAATTAAAAAAATTGATTTCATAATGCGTATTAAGTCAGTGATAGTGAGTATACACTCACTAATCATAATCAGCTATGAATGAAATTCAAGTCATAATACATAATAACTTAATTTTAATAGTGCATTCAGCTGAGTGACTTTAGTTTTTGTAACTGCCTGAAAATCTGAATATATCTCGTCGATCACCATATCTCATGGTACTTACACAACTTAGATTATTTATTAAATTTTCATATACTTATTCTGAAAAGATTGTCTTTCCAACTGGCGGGTCCCATTTAGACAATTTTATCACTTGCCCACTAATATATGATGTCACTATCTTTACATTGATGACACACAAACACATATTTACGGTTTGAAACATTTATTTACAGTTAAATGGATGGATATTAGTAATCAACACCAAACTCATATTTCAATTCAATATTTTGATTAACATTACAAGTTATATTTCAGAAACATTCAATGATTCATTAGTTTTACATTTTTTTCTGCATGTTTAAATATTTTCAGCAAAAAGGTATTGACTGTTTAAGTAAAAAAATCAACCTTGTCACCATATTCATCACCAAAACTTTGTTAATGAATATTTACATTCTCCTTAAAAGTTTTCTCAAAAATTAACTTTTCATAATCCGAAATGTCTTAATTTTATTTATCTTTTGTTACTTATCCATTGTCTGTTGCATAGTTTCCTTCTGTAACTGAAATATTTTCTTTTTATTTTTTTCTATGGGCACTGAAACATATTAATTTTGTCCCACTAAAATATATTGAGTGGAACAAAGTTAAAGCTTTTTAGGTGATCGTAGGAGACACTTGTAGCGACAAGCCAAACAAAACACTCATAATGATAATATGTTGGTTTATGTGGAAGCGAATAAAAATAAATAAACAATTTATATAAAACCGACAGTAATTCCAAGAATTCTGAAAATCGCTAAGTTAATTACTGCTGTGAGCTTCCGATTTCCATAACGCAAGTATAAACTATATTTACCCCTCGAGAAATGTACTGTTCATTGCCTGAGATGAATTTAATTTAGAATATGGTATCAATAATCGACGTTGGCAGATAAAACGCTTCTGAAAATTATTGCAGTGCAAAGCATTGAGGGGAAAAATGCAAAACCTATAAGTACGCACGTAAATATAATTGAATGGTAATTAGGTGAAGACATGGAAATGAAAAATAAACTAGTGCATGAGAGTTAAGAGACGGAAGAGACAGATATAAACTCATCAACAGAAACATATATGGCGCCCTGCAATCGATGAAATCATTTGACTTCAGTACCTAATTAAAAATTAGCTTTTTGAATGTATCATCTCTTAGATCAATCATTTTTTAGATTGACATCAAGAATACTTACTTGTTACATTTTTCTTCGAAATTTAAATTGAACTCCGCAAAATATATCAGACAAAGTGTGTCGCATTTCAATTGAAGAAAAAAGAAAGAAAGTATGTACATACCAAAGACCGGAACCGGAATTGGCAAAGTAAATATTTATTTACAGCTTCATTTATTCGAGAAAGGACCAGGTAAAATATTCGTTGAAGTCTCAGATTCCATTTCATATTAAATTTAATTTATTACTAGGTGTTTTACTTCAGTTTGGGGAAATCTAAGGTAAGATTATTTTTATCTTTTTCCACAGGGAAGTCTTGTAATGATAATGTAAACTTGTGAAAATATGGTCTGTACTGTATTGGTTTTAGTATAAACATTAAACTTAATAAACCTCACTAAAATTTAAATCTCTATTTGTGTTTATACTTGTAGTAAGTATAAATTTATTTTAATATCAATTGCAAAAAATATCATTATACATCTTTAATACAAACAATGCAACGAAAAATTAAAACATAATTTTCTTTAACCGACCCTTAAGGACTTTTATTCAAATGTCAAACACTTCAATAACAAGAGAGGAATGTTTTACATGGAAACTTATGTGTACACGTAATTATGAGTAACAACCATTTATTTAAAAATAAAATATTAAGATAAAAGTTAAATAATAAAAGTGAGATAGAAATATTAAGTTGCTCTCTGTTAACATGCGTCAAATGGTCAAACTGACTTCTATCAATTGGTTTATTTGTTATAAAAATATCCACCATCCCCGCTGTTGATGACCTGCCCACTATATAGAGATACCACCAATGCGATGCTAGATGCGAATGCATCTCAACTCTAGTCATACATCATTGCAAAACTATAATGTATATCAAGGAACTTCCATAACTTTCTCTTTTTGTATCTTATAAAATTCTATGTCTTGCCTTCGGTACGCGTTATTCAAATACGTAATTGGGTAAATCATTTTCGATCGTTTTATAAGATTATACCTATTAATACAACGTTATTGTACCTATTTAACATAACGTTAACATATGTAGGTATTTTATAAGTAAATATGTATTATGTCAAATATATAGAATCTAACGTTATCTCCTGAATTTGAGTTCAACCGTTGAATGATCAACCATATTTTCAGCTTCCACAAATCTTTATTTCGGTTACCAGTTTTCAGCCTAAACTGAATGAAATATTGGTAAGATCTTTAATAACTTAATATTTAAAATCGGAGAAGATAATATGAATGATACCTAGTTAGACATTATAAAAAGTTATCCAAACATAGGAACAAATTGGTTTTTGTATTCGTTGAATCTAAAAATTGATATAATAACATCTTGTTGAATTTAGAATAATTTTACATACAAAAATCCTGTAATAAGAATTACATTAATTGCCAAAATGGCAATCAAAGTGATAACAAGAAAAATCAAAGTGATTGAAGAAAATTGAGTTGAACTCTGCCTTAAAAATTACTCTGAAGGAGAAATATGCCTGATTGCTATAATCACTAGGAGGCCTCTACTCTTATACAATCCACAGTTGTCCGCAAGAGTAAGAATTTGAAACTGGGTAACATTTTAAGTGAAGTTAAGAATCGTCAAAATCGTCACTACTGAAACGATATACGTAAATAGGACGAATATCTTTAAAAATGAAACTAAATTCTATATTAGATCTCTAAATGTTTGGAATTAAAAATTAAAAGCTCTGCTTTACAACTCTAGAATTACTTAATTAATTGGCTTTAAATTAAAAGCCAGTTAATAAAGATTCTAAAATCGAACTTTAAATATTTTGTATTTTTCCTTTATAATTTTAATGATAAATAACACAACAATATCAAATTTTCTATAGAATAGAATCCGATAATAAACTAAACTTTTTAGATATTACAATAGAACGCAAAAATAATAAAAAAAAGACACATTTGCAGACTTCATAATTAATGGTCATTCTCAACATCCTTGGTCCCATAAGTTAGCAGCCTTCCATTCGATGAGCTTTAACCATCCCTCTAGAAAAACCTAATTTACGGAATGAAATAAAAACTATAAAACAAATCGCAGTAAATAATAATTATAACCCATCAATTGTCGCAAAACTGTACCATACAAAATTAACAAAAATACTAATACAAGAAATATACCGAGTCATTCCAAGTAATAATAATATTTACTATAAATCTATCCCATACATAGATAATGTATCACTCAAATTAGAAAAATTCTTAACTAATAATAAAAATAAAATAATACATGTGCTTATAGTACTTTAAATAACTTGGGTAAAACCCTTATCAATAATAAAGAAAAAATAGATATACATAAAAAGAGTGGGATCTGTAAACTTAAATGTAACGACTATAATAGCGTATACATAGGTCAAACAGGAAGAGATTTTACTGCAAGATATAAAGAACACATTGCCAGCTGGCGAAATACCAAGCCAGACACATCTCACTTTGCTAAACATCTTATTGAAAATAACCATCACCCTCATACTGATAATGCCTCCTATATACTACAAATAAATACAAAAGGTAATAAACTTAATATCCTAAAAACATTAGAAATAAACAGACTTAAAAAAGACACCAAGGTTAATATATTAAATGAATATACTTAAGTATTTCCCCCATATATTATTTTGCCCCATACTTAAGACATAATATAATTAGACAACATTGATTCTACGGTACTCTTCAAATTGTTTCAGCCCAAATATACATATAAATATAAGTATGTAAAAAAAAATTGAAGGAAATAAATAAATATAGAAATATATATATTTATATACATATATAAATTTGTGTGTATATATATATATATATACATATATGTATATATATATATATATATATATATATCTATATATATATATATATATATATATATATATAATTAAATAAATATATGAATATATAAAATGGGAGATATGTTTAATTAGTGGTATAACCTCCAGATACCCTTGCTTTTGTATAAATATATTACCGAGAATAACTTCCATTTAATTTTATTAAATGCACCAGAACATTTGCATTGTACAACCTCATATAATAACAACAATTGAATTTATTACCCTCCCTGAAATACTTGCATATCGTATAACTCTCGGACATATAATAAAACCTACACCGCTCCCTTACAATAAACTCACTAACATAAGCAGTGGGAAAACCCATACAAACCAGGCTACCGCTATTGTATTTGAAACATATAAATGATGTTGGATTTTCATAAGAGTTAATCTTTGCTAATAGCCCACCTGAAGATGTTGTAATACAACGAAACCTAGGTTGTGGTAAAGAACTTAAAGAAAGTAGAAATAGTACTACATCACGTAGTTTCATTTAATTATGTATAACAATATTTCTCAATAGTTATATTTAAATCAGTAACATATATGCAGTGAAAGCTTTTTAAAAAAACTTTTGAAAAAAAAGCTTTTTGAAAATTACTTTTTCGTGTGTTTAGTGTTTACATACTGTACACGGCAAAAACAGAATTTCTACATAGTTTCATTAAGCTTCATTAGACCTGATTAGAAATATTATAAGTAATCAACATAAAGTAATTGAACAATTGTATTTTTTTCTTTCTATGAAAATTATGAATGACAACGAATATAATGACTATTCTATTCATCGACCAATTTTCAGATAATTTTTCAGGGGCTTCCGTCATTTGTTCCCAGCTTAACTGTTTAGTGAACTTCATACGCCGTAAAAATGTTGTCATTTTTCCCCTTAATAAGATTGCTATGAAACTAATACCAAATCTCAAACTTCTACCAATAAGTTCGTTTTTAAAAATTTCCTAAACCATAACTTTCTTTTTATGCTAACAAAGTAGACATTTCTCTCAATTATCAGATCGAATTTTAACTTAGCTGCGAATATATTCATACCGTATAGCAAAAAATCTACTTCAAAATATAAAAGATCTCTTTCAAACAAATTTACGCCAACGTCATCTCATAAACTTGCCAACATTAAAAATATAACTGAAAATAACACTTTTAAATCAAGAATATAACATAACAGAAACAGAACTAAAGGTAACTATTAATTTATATTTTTTTCCATCTTAAAATATAAAATTCTCCTTGAATCTTGAAATTTGGAGGTGTATACCATTGTAAAGGTATACACCTCCAAATTTACAATGGTATGTATGGTATGTACCATACATACCGTTGTAAAAAATTTTCAGAGATAGCCAATAAAGGTAATATTGGAAAAATCTGTCTCTCGCTAATTTTCAACGTTTATGATTCATATCTATTTGAGATGTCTTCATAATGAACATTCTCAAGCGACTGCTACGAAAAGTTACTTAACCATCTAATATTATTTTTCACAGCTATTAACTTATACTCAAATAAGTCGATACTTGTTTTAGTTACATCATGATTATCATATAACTTGTCTGGGTTTAATATAGAAAGCTTATTGTGAATAGATTAAAAATAAGTAAGTACTGCCCGCACTGTGTAAGCCAAAACGAGGTGTGCTTTGTCGAAATTTATTATTCAAAGTTCGTTGCCAATTTAATAGAATTCAAAACTCGTTACAATTCATAAAGTTTATTCACGGAACGAACTCAGCTCGCTGAGCAATTTCCAACTTCCGTAATTGAAAAATATCTCAAGTCGTTGAAAGATCTCAATTTCTTCAGCAGTTGGATATCTGTCAATATCATTCCTTTCACATTAACTGAAGTGAAATCGTTTACCCCTTTTCGATTCAAGAACGTTAAGCGTTAGAAATGCTATATCTGTAATAATGACAGTTTAGCGTAGTGTCATAAAATAATATATTTATTTCGAAAACTGCTAATTTTTAATTCTTCAAATTGCATTTAGCGTTATAATTTTAGGGGTAGTGAAATATGAAATTGTTAATTGAATGCATGCGAGTACAATACAAACGAGTATGTTTGAGATTAAATACTCAAAATCCTTTTACTGAAAATATTAATAAAAAATCAAAACAAATTAAATAAATTTTCCTGGGCATATAATAATTATCAAGTTTATACATATTTAATTATTGGTAGCAATTTACACAATGTCTAAAATCGCTATCTACATTTTTATTTTAAACAATTTGAAGATACTTTAATTCTTCCTCACCATCATTAATCATGACCCCATGAAACAATTTTTCGCGTTGAATAACAGTGTTAGTTTTTTCTAACCAGTTGTGAAAGGTATGTTCTAGTATTTGGTGAGTGAATTGATTTTAAGTTAAAATTCCTTCATTTTTGGAAACTGAGCCATTTTCGTGATTTCAATTATTTCTCTAGCTCAGTATTATAGGTGTTAGAGACACCATTCTACAATTATACTTGAAATTTGTATATAAGTGTGTATTTTCCTGTGAAAAATTACAAAAAAAACAAAATTTTTGTTTTTTCTTTCAAAAGTTCACTCTATTCTTATGTAGAGAATTATTAATATTAATAGAACGATTGTCGTCTTGAATATGTTAAACCACTTTAATGACATAAGAATTTAATATAAAGGCATCGTGTGAAATCTGATAACGTACTGATTATAAAAAGTATATGTACCTTTTAAAGCTTCCAGAAAAAGTTTGAAAATGGTACAACAATATATGTGCTCTTAAAACGAAAGCAAATACACCAAAAAAATTAGGCTCACAAAAATATAGTGAAGTTTAGAGCATGAATAGTTTTATTGTGCAATTCGAGTTATTCTTTAAATTTTTAGGAAGATTGTGCCAGGTAAGGCAAAATAGTACAGATTTTTGTATATTTTGAACAAAATATGTATTACTCTTTCATGCTTGTCTTGAATATAGATTTATAATATTCATTGTTGTTCATAGTTAAAATGTTCAAATGTGATAATTTCAATTCTTTTTTAAAGACATCGTGTGAATATAAATAAAAGCTACTTATATTGTGAGTACAAAATTATTTATTTTTTTTTAAATGTCAACTTTTTGTCACATAGTTGTTAAAGGAGAATATTTTTTTAATCCTCTTTCCAAGCATATTACCCCTAAGTTCAAAACCGGGGCATCGAATTGCTAATTTTGTAACTTACAGTAGCCTCTCTTTAACAGAATAAAATTTAAAAAGAAAAACAATTGAACCCGTATCCAATTGTGATAATTATTAACTTAGCATATACTGAGCAAATTTCTATTCCATTAGATGAGAACAAATTTTATCTAAAAGGAAAAACTTATCATAACATCGTAAAATTCCGGTTTTTATTCTAACAATAACAATATAATACCCTACTTAACTACCCCGCTTAATTTATGCAATTTCAAAAAGAAGTTTAAAATTTTTCCGTCGAGACAATTTGTGTTTTAAATATATTTTCGTCAGGAAATTAATTTTATATTTTCGTCAGGAAAATAATTTGCCAATGTGACACGTAATTTTAGCAAGTTCCAGTTCTAATAAATTGGCAGGAGAATCGGTGGGACTGAATTTATTTCTATTAAGGGCATCCCAACTCCTCCTATTAAAGGTGAGTAATTCTCCTTCTTATATTTATAAATAACTTTTAATGCTAAATTCCAATTAGAATGGTTTTTTAAATGTAAAAAGCGAGATGACAGTAAATGCACCACAAACCTTTGTAAATTGTCAGCCACTATGTTATGAAATGACACTTAAACACTCTGTACAATGAAATGGAATTTAATATAACTAATGTTATGACGAAAACGAAAATAATTAATCTGAATAATCAACTCAACATTTGTCTACTTTTAATTTCATCTAATTGATGTTTTTTCTTTGGTGTATTCGTGCACATATATTATCCACGCATTTACTTATGTTTCTGGCTTAAAGGTTCAAACACAATGTAGTAATATTTTTGAAATAATAATAATATACATTTGTATTGATAAACGAATTGCTAAAGGGTAATTTAATAAGATTTCTATGCTATCCTGCAGCCAATGTTGAATTTTTAAAACACACTACAATGTATTTTTTTCCTTTATCCAAAAATCGCTAACGAATGAAATTTAAGTATTTATTCCGTTTTAAAAGGACACTAGAATTTTTTTTTTTCTTTATCTAAAAATCGTTAACAAATTGGTATTCGTTAGCGATTTTTAGAGAAATGTTTATCTCGTTCCGCAAGCGATCGGCAGATGATGTGACTTTTAGTAATTAGATAATATCTTTTTCTGTTACTTTATTTATATTTATACCTTGCTTAATTCTTCGAGAGCCTGTAGTCGTGTTGTGAATTAAGAGCGGACAACATTATAATCTATAAACATTTCATACCTGATTACACAGATGTCACTGCTTTTCTCTGAATGAACTTTGAATGAACAAAACTTTGTTAGGATCAGTTGTTTCTAAAATTTGTGTGTTATTTTGGTTAAAAAGTTGCAAATAATCTATTTGCAAAATATACATAACCGTTCATTTTAACTTGCTACTTATAAAATCGAATATAAATGCTATTTTGTTTTTAATTTATAGACAAGGTGGAGTCGGTACTGCTGCTATAATATAACAACATATACCGTTTTAAGATTCTATATTAAAGTAATAGTATTATAAATTATTACAGTTAGTTCAAAAATAAGTGCTTCTGAATCTATTACATCCTTTATATTATATTAGACTACATACTCGGAAAGAATTCTAATAGAATCTTTAAAAGAAGTTTTAATAGAATCATTATAATTGACAGGGGTATTTCAATATCTTATATTACTCCTATTAATTATTATTCTGTTGCTGAAATAACTCAGAAATAATATTTTTATTTCCCTATCATATGACATCGTATAACAACTTTGGGAGTCCATTTGCTCTACTTTTATCTACACGCACAAAACTTGTTGAGATTTTTCTTAAACAAAAGTCATCAATCAATTCGTGGGAAAGAAACAATAACAAAAGGAGTTTTCAGTTAAATAAAGATTTTCAAAATTGTTCCTGAAAACCGAGATATTACAACCCATGTACTCTGTAGGTACACCACACGATAAGTGCATCAAAATAATATTTTTCTGTCACAAATGCTAAATTTCACGCTCAAAGGAAATGAAAAGGGAAAGTATTTAATATATTTCATTTATATTTTCAATACATATGTACACAGGCACACACACACACATACACACACACACACACACACACACACACACACACACACACACACTCACACACACACACACACTCACACACACACACACACACATATATATATAATGTACTTATGAAATGAATATTTCTGCAAAACGTTGTATCATTGAGATGGAATAAAAGCCAAAACACACCAGCTTTCTGTCTGTTTATTTGTCTGCCGAAATTTACACGTTAACGTTAGCTATTAATTTTAAATATTGGATCACTGCTCCCATTGCGTAGATTTATTAATCTACCCAATCAAAGCAGCGATCTAAACCTAGTATTTTATAATCAGAAATCAACATTAAATATCCATTATGAATGCATATGGTATTCATGGGAACAGAATACAAAAAGACAATTCCATGAACAAACGTCGAGAACATACTGTTGTAGAGCCACGTGATCATGTTTTAATTTACAAAACATCATCTATTTTCAACCAAAACTTTATAATGAACAATATTCTAAAATATCTTTCTCTGAAGGCAATAATATTAAAGACTATTCTATGCAGTATTTTACAATGAATTTGTCTGAGCAAATTTACCTGTTATTCAATCGAGTAATGTAATTTTTAAGATTTTTCTGAAATGCTTTGTTTAAAAAATACTACAATTGTGTACCACTATTACAAATCAAAGTTTCCTTCCAAAAAATATTTGATTGGAATTACGCTGATTAGAATTCATTACACCGAAATAGTTCCCAATCTGAATGAATTCGAAACTCGTTACGGATCACGAGACTCATTTGCAGAACAAGTCTCGCAGGAAAACTTGTAATTTAATAACAAAACAATATTTTCATTTATTTCGAATGAGAATACTTGATCTTTTCCGACCAGGTTTAAATTTGATCATTGTCATCTTTTCCTTATTTTCAAATATCTAACTTTCAAAAAACTTTCTACATATTCAGAAATTTCTTTTGTATTTAATTTTCCTTGTAAAACTTGCATTAAAAGCATGCATTAATGCCATAGTAATATGGTGAAGACAATTAATATTTCAACCGTTTATAAACAAAAGCAAATATAGTTACGGTAATTTGTCACGCTGCAAGACCTAAAGTAAAAATACTTACAAAACTTTGCAACTTTGCCGGTCGCCGCAAAAATGGACCCAGATGTTGCAGAGATAAAATATGATTTTTAAAAAAGCTGGTAATTTTTGAAATATAAAAAACCAAACATTTAAATAATTTACAACCAGGAAAGAGAAAAAATTGAAAAATAAAATTTGTAACCTTAAATAATGTTATTTTATTTATTATTATAATGTTATATTATACCCCTAAATGATGTTATATTATTAAAATATAAAGAATTATTAATTGGAAATAAAAACAAGAAAAAAAATTTGGACAGAATACATAATAACTTTTTAGAAACAATTACAAAAAATTTTCAATGCAGCTTGCTTTCATTAACGTGTAGCCATTGCCCAAATGAATTAAAAATAAATTGTTAACAAGCATTGACAATGCTTCTATTATTGTCAAAATTAATGACTTTTTCCTTCTTATCGAGGTTTACATAAATTTTTTCGATGACCCTGTCGTGCATGTGAGCATCATGGATTAATATGGTACATCTATGGATGGAGGATATAACAAGACACAATATTCACTTTGTTATATCTTACTAGTTCAAAAAATTCCGTAGGAATTACTTTATAATTTTTTAAAAATCTATTATGAAAAACGACTAACTTTCCATAGTATTTTTTATATTTCTCTTTTGTCTTATTGTCGATTTTAATAAAACTTTTGAGGAGCTTATTCTTTTCATTTTCTCTATATAACAGATTCATTTTTATTCTTGTAACACCTGGGCCCAACACCATATGGACATTTGCCGGTCTCCTTTGTGTTTAAAAAGACGGTCATGAAAACAATTAATCACGTATAAGTAGGCTGACTAGAATACAATTTAGTATGAAATACATCGAACAAATGAGGATCAGAATATCCACAAAGAAAAACGCAGTAAGTTTAGGGGGATATGAAGAATATGTTGTGTGCAGATAATAATTTGAAACATAGACTAAACTGCTTTTGTTACGTTTCTTTGTCAATTGTTTATCTTCATATATGTAACCCATTGTTTTTTTTATTGTTTGTAACCAAAAACACTATGTTGTAAAACATCGTTCCGCAACCACGTAATAATTAGCACAAATATGTTTGAACTAAATTTAATCGTGTATGTTTTGCAAGGTCCAACGGTGGAAAATTCTTTTCATTTAGTATAAATTGAAGGTTGCATAAAATAAAGATTTTTTTGTAATGCGTTATTAATAATTATTAACATTTTCAAATTTTGGTTCGAATTTTTCATCATTACGATTCGCAAGAAAGTTTAATGTAACATTGGGCGGGCATTTGTATTATTTTGCCGGTTATAGTTCTAGAACGTTCTATTCGGTGTGCATCTCGTATTTGTAGAGGAAATATTTCAGCTTCATGCTAAAGCTATTAAAAGTATTGACACATTTTCGTTTCCTAGTACTTTATGATAATGATAAATAAACGTAAGTAGTTTTTCATATGTATGCACAATAAAGTCTATACAATTCGACCAAAGCCTAACATTTTTTCAAAATTTTTAAATGATAATTTTATAAATTGGTCATTATCTGCAAAGCCTTTAAATTCCTTTCAGGTTTTTTTTGAACCGAGAATTATTGATAGTTTTAGGATCAGATACAATACATTGAATCATTAATTGATTCCCTCCACAGAGATAAAATTATGAAGGAAAATAATTCCATAAAACTATTCTCATCACTTTATTATAGATATGTACATAATAAAGAATCCTACAAGGGACAAGTCCAGTAAGTGAACACAGTTTTAATATTAACAATTATCAGAACAAAAGCATTACAATTAGCAGAACATTTAACAATTATCCATAAATTATTTATTAACCATCACATTCACCATTACATATACAGTTTCAAACCATATTTTAAATTATTGAACTTAAGTTTCTTTTTTGATGTTTATTTCGGATTCCGGAAATTGTATGAATTGTATAATTAAAATAATTTGTTTTTTTTTATTTTTGAATTAACATCAATCTTAATATTAATTAATTTGGATGAGTTTAAGTGAACTTTGGATAGGTTAAGAACTGAAAAATATTCAATGACAAGAAATATAGGTGATCTGCCCACGAGATGATCTGACGAGGAAATCTTAATAAGTAATAAGTAAATCTAGATATCTGATACATAAATGTGAAGTATTTAGTAAAACATTTTGTGTATTGAAGTAATTTGTAAAATAAAGTATTTTAGCAATAGGCGATAAGAAAATATTTAACAAAAATGATATCCTTTTCTCTCTCTGTCGTGCTTTTTCATCTATTGAATTGATATTGATGCGTTTTCATACTAATACAGAACCCGAAGCCTTGTAAAGATTTCACTGTATTAAATAATATTGTGATGGATATTTAACTTATCTGATACAATAGAACTTAATCGATGTTTAACATACCAAACTTTAACTATAGTTTTGTTGTGGGTAGATTCACAATTTAAGACAGTTTTACGAAACAATTTATATTTTATAATGACTTTGTTAATTCATAATTAAACAATAAATAAGTTATAACACGTTCTGCATTTCTATTTAAGATTGATTTTTATTTTCAAGGTACAGGTGTTTTAATGTGGTGTTCTGTATTTAATAACAGGCATAAATTGATGATGAACTAACAGCACAATGAATATTATTTCTTTTATATTCTATGTGATGCTATCACCATACAAGTAAATGAAGTACGAAGAAACTAACCGCATGGACATGTGTGACATTCGTATGTTGTTGTCGAGATGAGAGAACATCATAGTGTAAAAGCAGTAAATATTATTTTTCCAAGTAGAATTAAAATTTAAGAAAACAAAAGAAAATGTTATTTCAAATACTCTGTCATCTGTTCAATTACTTGCTATTATGTGCGGCAAACTTTTTATCAAATAAATGAGAGAAGCAATTGTGGAGAATTATTCAGAACACCAGTTTTGGAAGCAGCCGCAATTCGCCCGTTTTTCGGTTTTTGTGTAATCCATTTTTTCATTAAATTCCTGTGTAAGAGATCTGATGATTTTTACTAAAATAATACTCTAGGATTCGCGGTAGTGGAACATTATTTTAGTACTTGCGTATTTGTTTTGTCAATGAGGATGCGTAATGTGGGAGCATGCTTATTGATTTCCGTATTTGGTTGAAGATTTGGTAATAGCTATTTTTATGTAGAAAACAAGAGTCGTATTAAATATATTTATGTAAGATTCTAAAGATTGGAAAATATTCTGAATGAAAAATCGCCGAGAAAACTTAAAAGATGGGAAATACTATTGAATTCCTCTTCCTTGTGACTTTCCATTCACACCGCAGTAGCCAGTGGTGTATTTCGAATGTATTGCATTTATGTGATCTATATTATCGTAAGTACGGGTAAAGAAAATCTAGATATTTTTTAAATAATAATTAACTTCTAAGTTGTGAACTTTTTATAACACTACTTTATTTTATATAAAACACTTTGCAAGTCTTCTCCTTAAAATTTTCGATTTGACCACTGATTCAGGGACGCCTGTATATGTATATTCAATGTATATTTGTAGATAAAAAAATAAGCCAGTCGCATTCACAAAATGTGCACCCGTAGTCATCTAAAATTGATAAAATGTTTAATGCAAGTTAACCAAAATTATTTCATTAGAAAGTTATAATCAAATATTTATATTTAGAATTTTTCTGATTTTTCAAACACGTAATTGAAAAATTAGAGAGGGGCCATTTTGAATGTCGCTTTGAAGCTAAATATTAAGCTAAGCGAGCTAAAAAATAAAAGTAGTAAATGAAAGGCAAATATTCTGAAAGACCTTTCTAATGCTCTTTCTTTTCTAACACAATGTGTACGTTGAAAATGCTTTTACATCCCTGCTTCCTAATAATCTCTCTCGTATAAGAAAGAGAGCAAAATTTTCTGCTCTAATCTCAGCTCACTGCATAAAAAAAATTCTGGAATAAATAAAAACCATCAACTTAAGTTCTAAATCTATGAAACTTCCTTTGTCTTCTTCATTATAAAACAACTTAAATAGTGAAACTTAATAAAACTTGCGCAAAATTATATATTTCGAATAAGAAAACTCTCTTTCTCCTTAAATCCCTTCAACGAATAACCAACTCCATCTGTGAGCCAATAAGTCGGTCCGCATATTCCGCTTCTTGATGGATAAGACAAACACATAAATACGAAAACAACATGTAATGATGGCAAGCCTCACAGAAATAACTCGGTTAAATCATAAATAGGAAAAGATCAGATATCTCGTGCACTAAAAATAATGAAAACACGTATTATGCTTTTACCAAAAACCACGCATAAAATCGACAATCGATATAATGTGAAAATTTAATTAATGTTTAATATTATTCTATTTGGAGAATAACAATTAATAATTATGGACTACGGTGTTATTCACCTCTTTAACGAGCAGCGGTAATGCATTTTTATTTAGCCACTTTACAGATTCCTTATTTGTGTAGTGATTGCTATATGCCTCAATTAAAGTAAACAATAATCTTTCTGTTACAAACTTATTTCCAAATTAAACTACTACCCTTTTATATACAGGATGTCCAGTGGCAGATTTCAATGTTTGAAAAATTGTAAAAAAAAACTACACCTCTAATACAAAGTAGGTTTATTTTAACTTTATAACAACAAATACGGATTTAATTTTTTAAAAATCATATTTTCCAAATGGCGGCCATCGAGTCTGACACAGTCTTCGAGTCTAGCACGCATGTTTTCAAAAACGCGTTTGTAGAGCGACTAGGGTATCCTACTGACTTCGGCTCGAATATTTTCTTTAAGATGTGTCACAGTACTCGAATTTATTTTTTAAACAACGGATTTTAAGTATGCCCATAAGAAAAAGTCATATGGGCTTAAATCGGGTGCCCTAGGTGGCCACGGTACGGTACCGTTTCGGGATATGTTTTTTTTCTAGAAATAACTGCTGCACTGCATTCATGGACACATTAGCAGTGTGAGCTGTGGCCCCGTACTGCTGGAACCATGTGTTTTGGTTGAAGGATGGACTAATCTATAGTTCTACTCTGAAAAAGTTATTTAACATCTGGGCATATCTCTTCGAATTCACAGTTACAGTTTGGCCACGTTGATTTTCAAAGAAATAAGGCCCTATGATTGCAGATGCAGACATGGCACACCAGACTGTTACTTTAGGCTTATGTAAAGGCTCTTGATGCATTTCTCTTGGGTTGTGGACATCCCAGTAAGAAAAGTTCTGCTTATTCACATATCCTCCAATGTGAAACTGAGCTTCGTCACTAAAGAATATGTTGCCCATCCGGGTAGCAGTACGAAATCTCAACAACATCACCTCCGCGTCAGTTTTTCTTAATTCAAAGTCAAAATCGTGTAAATCTTGAACAATTTGAATTTTATATGGATGGAACTTGAGCTTTTTTCGCATTATTACCTGTAAAGTTGATTTCGGAATTCCCAATATTGATGAACGTGTACTCAGTGGATAAACGGGGATTTTCATCGACATTTTCATCTGTGGCTACCAATGATGTAGGTCCTGGCCTGGGCCTATTTAATGTTGATCCTGTAGCTCTGAACCTTGCTACCCATGACTGAATGAGGTTGATCGATGGTCCATCACGTAATAAATCGATGGCGTGCTACAGACAGCGAAAATCCACCAATCGGAAAATCGGAAATGTACGCCTCGACGGCAAAAGCGCGGTGCTCTCCACTCCACTGTTCTAAGGCTACTAAAACATCCGCACCGCTTGCACTTTTAACGACGCCCCCCGCGCCCCTCTTATGTGTTGCGTTCAGAAACTATGTTTGTTCAAACTTATAAATCTGCCACTGGACTCTGCCCTGTATATATTAATAAAATATTTGTTTGTATTCAAGTCATATTCGTCTAGTACAAATAGTTTATGATTAAATCGCTTATACACACACGCACACACACAGCACACACAGCACACACACACAAGCGCGCGAGTGCGCACGCACCCACGCACGCACGCACACACGCACACACACACACATATATATATATATATATATATATACACACACACACACACACATATATATATATATATATATATATATATATATATATGTAAGTGCGATAAAATTTATAAATATACTTTAAAAATTATCTCACAAAATTAAAATAATTGAATTAAATTTCGAGTCTAGCTACTAGGAGCCTTCAATTATTACCCAATTTGAGCACCGACCACGCGCCCAACTACGAAAAAAAATATTTCTACGCACCCAACCATGAAAAAAAATTAGATTTATGGTGCTGAAAGAGATTTCAAGATCACGTCATAAATTTCTAACCACTTTTACGATCATCGAACCTTAATAGTTTTTGCGGCATTGCGTAATAAGTTTTACTAAAAAAATTACTCATAGCACATTTTAACCTTCCAAACAAAGGGGAAGAGCAAGTGGAAAAACACGAGATATTGTTCTATTTTATAATATATTCTAAAGTCTTTATCGTCATCATTAGTCTTTATTATTGAATTGTACTCTCAGCTGCGTCCACTGTTTTCATACCACTAATATTTTAAAATTTGTTTGATAAAGATCCAAGTAAAAACTATTAAAACAATTGATACACATTTCAAAATACGATGACGTATAGTTTCCAAATTACCTTAGGCTATATAGTATATATATATATATATATATATATATATATATATATATATATATATATACACGTTTCATTATTGAGTATCGTCGTATATAACGTCAACATAGTCGGAAGAAATACGTTGGTCTGAATGTTTCCGCATTGAATACTAGCAAAACTATTGCAAATACACTGACATAGTCCATGGGGATATTATAAGTTGTAAAAAGTCCTACAGGAAAGTGAGAGCATGTATCTACTTTTTGGATAAATCCAGTAACCGTTTGAAATATAATAAATTTTATTTCAAAATAGGAATAAATTATTTACGTTTAAATTTAAGTAGATTAATTAATCCTATTCAAAATAAAAACCATCTGGATGGATGACATCATTTTTAAATTTATCGATAACGATAGATGTTCGATTTATTTTGTTCATACGTATAAATTAATTTATTACTTTGATACTTATAGCCTGTAGTGTAGATATTTATTCTTTTGGTAAATTGTAGTAATTTTAATATATTGTTTGTTGTATTGTTTATTGTTTTATAGTTGTTTAATTTTAATATAATGTACATGTTAATTTATTGAAATTTCTTTAGTTTGTTGTGAGTCTTTACGTTCGCGAAAAAAAATTTCAATTGCTTGACATATATTTTATAACGCGCTTTCATGTCGCGGTAATCCAGACAAATTATCTATACTGATGTCCGGAAATAAAACAGAAACTCTCATATATAGGAAAGTACCAAAATTGACAAAGAAATTTAATCATCTACGATAAATTCGATGGTTTAATTTTTATATATGACTTATGATATTTTATGTGATTGATGATATTTTCACATTAATATACTTTCACTAAATAAAATAACACGAAGGACTAGGTTTATAGAAGAAAACATACTCAATGAACGACGCTGAAACAACTAAGTTAGTTGTAGCTATACGAAATCAGGGCGAACCGCTAGTATGATATAAAATAGGAGTTATAAAGACAAAGTAAAACAATTAATTTTCTTGAGATGTACATAAGTAGTAAATGTTGATTAAATTTATTTCGTAAAATTTGTAATGCACTTAAGACGACATATTTCAAAAGAGACACATTATATCCAAGTTCTGTTTGAATTAAAAAGTTAATTACAAAATGTAACTAATGTACCGCATACACGATGATACGACATATCGTTTACGAAACGACAAATTTGTGTTCGTTGCAAATTTAATTTAACCAGAAACCCGTTGCAAGTCGTGAGTATTGTAACTTCACTAGGAAATTTACGTAGCTTCAGTAACTATTTATTTATACTGGCTTACTTATGTGCACATTTTATTAGTTAGAACAGGACCTACAATTGATACATAAAAATAGCAGTTTAAGATCTGAATAATTATATATAATATACGTCATATTTATATAAATATCGGAAAGTTGTAATATTATAACTTGTTACGAATTACAACTTTTACACATCCCTCAATTAAATAAGGGTAAAAGTCCCCAATTGCAAATGGGTAAAAATATTTTATTTCAATAAAACTTTATTTAATTTTTTAAAGAAAAAAAGACGGGTTAGGCTTTTATAAAAATTAAAATGTAGAGAGAGTGAAATTAACGAGAACTTTAGGAACGCTTACATTTTTCAATAATTCGTGAAGTGAAACTTCTCTTTACCTATGAAGTGTTAAATTAACGAAAAGTGAAAAAAACATAGCAGACCGTGAGCTAAGTAAACTTGGCTCTTTTCAGTTTTAGTCATGGACTCACTTCTCAATACTGAAGCTTACCCGGAAAGTATATAATATAAAAACACATTAAATTAAGGGACTGAAATTTTGATTAATAAAATATTCTAGTTTTAATTAGACAATTAGCTAGGTATATCTCTATTAGCTCTTCGAAATAATAATATAATAAAATCTATTCACCACGAGTGGAACTCACACCACGAGAGTTCCGTAGACTAGACACAGTATTTTCTAAACATTTAATGATGTATAACATTACTATTAAACTATTTACAAAATTTTAATTTCTAAAGACAAAATCTTTTATATTCCCTAATATATCTTTCACAGGCGCCTATTTAAAAGAAAATTATGAAATATGAGAATAAATTAACAATTTTCCGATTATTTTCTTCACTTGTGTTATGAAACCTTACTTCTTGCAAAATTGCATGATTCTAGATCAACGGGTGTATCCTATAACTTTTGATTTATTGGCGAATATCAAAAAATGCGGCGTATATGGCTGTATTTTTATGTTTTTTTTATTTCTTGACTAAGATTCATTTTTCGAAGAAACTTAATTTTTTTACAGCTTGAAGGGTCCATGGACTTACGTATTTGCTATTCATATCAAACTGATACAGATTCAAATTTTCCCGCACGTCTTTAGTAAGACGATTTTTTTTATAAAATGTAAAAATTTGAATATCGTCCTTAAAGCCTTTTGAGATCAAAATATGTAAACAACCAACAACAATAAAATTAATGAAAACGGACTTCCCATGAACTAAAGTTAAAAAAATAAGAAAAAATTGAAATTTCTGTGAATGTTCTAGTTCCCCACGCTCGATTTTTTTATATTCAATTTCGCGAAAGAACTAATTTGCAAATAAGTAGTAAACGAGATCTAATAAAAAAAATTACAATATAAGTTTCAGGCATCCGATAACAGCTTTTTCCATATGCAAATTCACACTAGCTGGAGCTACCTTCCCAACACAATTAAACCCATTACAATTAAATTCTCGTGCTCTGGCGGTTATCGAGGCGTACTTTTTTTACCCTCTAACGATAAAAGAATTACGTTATCTCCTAGATCCATATAATTTCAAATTACTAAATTTAATTCTACTTTTCACGAATCACCTATTTTCCCTAAAAGAAAATATTTTTCAATCTTTTCAACTCATTTGCTGTATAAAAATACCATAACCGAATCCTCATCCTCATTTATGAACCCAAAGCCCACCCATATATTAAGCATCTTTATAGACAAAACAAACGCCCACATACAAAAATAACATTGCATGACCGCGAAATCCACAGGATAAACTCAGTGAAAGTAGATATAAAAAGATCAGGCCTCCCGTGTCCGATGATAGTGAAAAAGGGTTTATGCTGGACGCGATATTTGCGGCTACTTTTGAAATCGACGAAATAAACATTTGTCCACAACTCCCTCTCTCATTAGCAATTAGTCCATTGTATTGTTGTAACTCACGTATGTATATATATATATGTATATATTTACATATATATATATATATATATATATATATATATATATATGTATATATATATATATATATATATATATATATATATATATATATATATATATATATATATGTGTCAAAACCATATACCTCAGATATTGTTTCTTAAATGAAGCTTCATTTATACAATACACCAATGATCTTCATCTTTATATCACCTCTATAATGGACTCCATAGTCAAATTCCTTTATGGAATCCATCTCTCACGATGCCAAACATATAACCTATTCTCGACGTTACTTTTCCGAGTATCGGATTTAGCAAGCTTTCCGTAATATTCGTACGAATAGGGCTGAGATGCAAAGTAGAAAAACCTTTATGTTAATGCGCAACTTTAGCCTAGTACAATATCCGACACATATTAGTAAGTCAAGGAACTTTGCGACCTATATATTTGTTCACTATCTTTGAGGTAATGCTCGTTGTGAAATCGAATGAGCCCATGTATACCGATAACCAGTGCGAGATGTTTTACGCTATGAGTTCTTTGCAGTATTTTTTAGGTTGCGAAACATTTATATCAATAGCAAGGATTCGGTTATTTATTAGATTTTAAATTTTCAACACCAGTTCATATATTTACGCAGTAGTGATAATTTGAATTAAATTTGCTCAACTGCACTGAATCTCGGACTTATCAACGTCTAATTACCATTTGTTTAGATGTCTTAAAGGCACTAATAGAATTAAGGTTCAAACACAATGAAAGGGGACGGAAATATAATTTCTTTATTTTAAATACATACGTTATTATCAGTTTTTATAGCATAAAAATTCAATCCCAGTAGAATGACACAGGGGCATAGGTATTATTATGAAATACATGTAAAAATAAATTTTGGAATTATTGGAACAAATGGACATATTATTTTTTATCAAATACTATTTCGATGACTTCATTCTTAAATATTAAACGGTGCAAGGGAATGAATAGTTTTAGATTAAAAATTTTTTTTAATAAATTGATTATTTTTTTGACGTTTCGTTTTTTGTTACTATTTAATTAAAATGTATACTACATTATGGAGTTCATGAAATGGCTAATTGTTACTTACTGTGCGACGAATTATTGAACAATATAGCTGATGGTCTGAAAACTTTACATAAATTTAGCAAAGCCTGTATCGAATTTTTATAATACATTCTGGAAACATGGAGTATCTTCCACCAGTACCATTTTCATATTAATATTCTCGTTTATTTTTGTGCTACGACAATATCTTCTCATGCTGTTTTCATATTTTAACATAAGAACTTGAATAAAAGTACTTGAGTATATTTTCTTTACCAAACATTTGCAAAGAAGTATACCTTTTCTTACATTGCATACAAAGGCTTTATAAGTGAGTAGATCTATATTAATTCGACGTTTATTTCGATGATCAAAATCTATATCCACTTTAATATAACTTAGCTTCTGAAAATACCAAGAAATTAATCTAAGTGTAATTGAATATGAGAATTCTTCGTAATGGAACTGCGGGCGACAGAAAATAATGAACTTGTCTCATAACGATGACATTGAAACAAAAGAGATAAGAATCGCAAGAGGCGAGCGCCAAGATCTTAGCGGAGTAAATGGCTGTTTGTGATATTGTAATGAATCGTAAAAAGAAGATTCTAGATTAAGGGTTATGTTGTGCAGTAAAGCCTTAATGATTACCTTGTGTTTTGCTGTAATATTCTTATTCCGGAACTTTTAACGTAATTACAGTTTAAATAGCGAGATTTCGCTCCTTATTGATTGCGTGGATAAAATTATGTCACTATTTGGAACTGAAAATAGATCACCAGTGACCTATTTCATTTCTTATCATATTGAATTTATTTTCTTTCCATTTGAAATATTTTTCAAAAATTATTATGCACTTTGTCTTCATTTTCTCTACTTTTAGAGATGTTAATTTTCCTGGAAATTTATTAAAGAACTCACAATATATTTTAGACATTAAAGTTTTATTTAAAAAATGTTTCTTTTACTCTCGATTATTCAGTATGACTAAATCGGTGTTTTTTTTACATATTAGATGCCAAAATTACGACAAGGTAGTAGAGTTATAATATTATTAAACTATATCAAACCTTTTTTGGTAAATATGGTTTGCTGTATAAGTTTGCTGTATTCGATGTAATTTGTAACTATGCCAATTCGTGAAAAAGTGATTTACAGTTCCATATTAGATAATATTAGAATGTATAGCGATTAAAATATTAACCGAAAACTTTATACCTACGCTTCTACTTTTATTTTATTAAATATTTTTCTAATTATTTAAATATTTTTTACAATTTTTTCACTTACGTACTTCTTCTGATCATTTGGCAAAGTTCAATCAATTCGCAATATCCTGAAGGTAATAGGAAATTTTTAAAAGCTTAGCAGTTTTTCCTAATTTATTTCCTTTTGCCCGAGTTCTCCACAATTATTTTAATTTTTTTTTTACTTTAAACAAATATACGGTATATCTAAAATATTATGTAATTAAAATATTATATTTAAAATATTATATTTATAAAGCATAAAAATATCTGTTTTTAAACAAATCAGAAAGTCCCGCCGTGGGCTTTCTTTTATAATTCTTTCAAAATAATTATTTACAAGAATTTCAGTATTGCTTTTTCAGCCAATTCTTAATTTGTGAATATTTAGAAAATGATACACTTTTTAATGATAAATTTAGCGAATTTGACAAGTCAGATTTTGGAGCGTTGTCGAAAGCGCAATTTCTTATTTTTATGGGCATATTTATTAAAAATTTATTATAGATGCATTATTATAGGCTACGAATTTAAATTTTCATGTTTATTTAACTTGAATAAAATAAAACTCAGCTAGGATTTTGTTAGAAATTTATGGCGATTGTGAAATGTACCTAAATTTGTGAATTAAACATTTTAATATTGCACGTTCATGATTTCTTACTTAAAGTCGAGTTTTTATTATTATAAGAATTTATTTTCTATTAAGAATAATTCTAATGTGCAACTGGTTATCAATCAATAACCGACCGTATGCTACTCAACAAAACTACTAAGATATTATACGTAAAGCTGTTAGAACACAAGAAAGATTCAAACTTTCTATACCAAAATTAAACATCAAACACGATTTGAGACAGAATTTATATGGTAACGAACGTATGTTCATTTTTGTATGTGCTGAGAATTGCGATCACATATTATTTGCGCATTAAAAAACGACTGCGCAAGGGCACTTCTGTTCCAAAGCGCCATGAAAGACCTCACAAAGCTTTTTGTTCTCATTTTTGGGCACAGAGGACTTATATAACTCATGTTTCTCAATGAGATAAACTCATAAAACTTTATCTTATATTCTAATGCATAATATTTACTCGATCTGCATTAGACTAATATGTCGTGAGCTATGGGTGTGCACTCATATTGATGCAAACCTTTATTCTGATTTTGCTTAATATTGCTTTAAATGAAGCTTCATTTAAATAATAAAAACTCGACTTTTAAATAAGAGATCATGAACGTACAATATTAAAATATTTAGTTCACAAATTTAGGTACATTTCACAATCACCGTCAATTTCTAACAAAATCCTAGCTGAGTTTTATTTTATTCAAGTTAAATAAACATGAAAATTTAAATTCGTAGCCTATAATGATGCATCTATAATAAATTTTTAATGAATATGCCCATAAAAATAAGAAATTGCGCTTTCGACAACGCTCCAAAATCTGACTTGTCAAATTCGCTAAATTTATCATTAAAAAGTGTATCATTTTCTAAATATTCACAAATTAAGAATTGGCTGAAAAAGCAATACTGAAATTCTTGTAAATAATTATTTTGAAAGAATTATAAAAGAAAGCCCACGGCGGGACTTTCTGATCTGTTTAAAAACAGATATTTTTATGCTTTATAAATATAATATTTTAATTATATAATATTTTAAATATACCGTATATCTGTTTAAAGTAAAAAAAAATTTAAAAATAATTGTGGAGAACTAGGGCAAAAGGAAATAAATTAGGAAAAACTGCTAAGCTTTTAAAAATTTCCTATTAACTTCAGAATATTGCGAGTTGATTGAACTTTGCCAAATGATCAGAAGAAGTACATAAGTCAATAAATTTTAAAAAATATTTAAATAATTAGAAAAATACTTAATAAAATAAAAGTAGAAGCGTAGGTATAAAGTTTTCGGTTAATATTTTAATCGCTATACATTCTAATATTATCTAATATGGAACTGCAAATCACTTTTTCACGAATTGGCATAGTTACAAATTACATCGAATACAGCAAACTTGTACAGCAAACCATATTTACCAAAAAAGATTTGACATAGTTTAATAATATTATATCTCTACTATATTGTCGTAATTTTGACATCTAATATGTAAAAAACCACCTATTTAGTCATACTGAATAATCGAGAGTAAAAGAAACATTTTTCAAATAAAACTTTAATATGTAAAATATATTGTGAGTTGTTTAATAAATTTTCAGAAAAATTAACATCTCTAAAAGTAGAGAAAATAAAGACAAAGTGCATAATAATTTTTAAAAAATATTTCAAATGGAAAGAAAATAAATCCAATATAATAAGGAATGAAATATGTCACTGGTGATCTATTTTCAGTTCCAAGTAGTGATATAATTTTATCCACGCAATCAATAAGGAGCGAAGTCTCGCTATTTCAACTGTAATTATGTTAAAAGTTCCGGATTAATAATATTACGTAAAACACAAGGTAATCATTAAGGTTTTACTGCACAACATAACCCTTAATCTAGAATCTTCTTTTTACGATTCATTACAATATCACAAACAGCCATTTACTCCGCTAAGATCTTGGCGCTCGCCTTTTGCGTTCGTTATCTCTTTTGTTTCAATGTCATCGTTGTGGGACAAGTTCATTATTTTCTGTCGCCCGCAGTTCCATTACGAAGAATTCTCATATTCAATTACACTTAGATTAATTTCTTGGTATTTTCGGAAGCTAAGTTATATTAAAGTGGATACAGATTTTGTTCATCGAAATATGCGTCGAATTAATATAGATCTACTCACTTATAAAGCTTTTGTATGCAATGTAAGAAAAGGTGTACTTCCTTGCAAATGTTTGGTAGAGAAAATGTACTCACGTACTTTTATTCAAGTTCTTACGTTAAAATATGAAAACAGCATGAGAAGATTTTGTCGTAGCACTAAAAATAAACGAGAATATTAATATGAAAATGGTACTGGTGGAAGATACTCCATGTTTCCAGAATGTATTATAAAAATTCGATACAGGCTTTGCTAAATTTATGTAAAGTTTTCAGACCATCAGCTATATTGTTCAATAATTCATCGCACAGTAAGTAACAATTGGCCATTTCATGAACTCCATATACTACATTTTAATTAAATAGTAACAAAAAACGAAACGTCAAAAAAATAATCAATTTATTAAAAAAAATGTTTAATCTAAAACTATTAATTCCCTTGCACCGTTTAATATTTAAGAATGAAGTCATCGAAATAGTATGTGATAAAAAATAATCTGTCCATTTGTTCCAATAATTCCAAAATTTATTATAACATGTATTTCATAGTAATACCTATGCCCCTGTGTCATTCTACTGGAATTGATTTTTATGCTATAAAATATTGAATAATATTGAATTTTTATGCTATAAAAACTGATAATAAGGTATGTATTTAAAGTATAGAAATTATATTTCCTTCCCCTTTCATTGTGTTTGAACCTTAATTCTATTAGTGCCTTTAAGACATCTAAACAAATGGTAATTAGACGTTGATAAGTCCGAGATTCAGTGCAGTTGAGCAAATTTAATTCAAGTTATCACTACTGCGTAAATATATGAAGTGGTGTTGAAAATTTAAAATCTAACAAATAACCGAATCCTCGCTATTGATATAAATGTTTCGCGACCTAAAAAATACTACAAAGAACTCATAGCGTAAAACATCTCGTACTGGTTATCGGTATATATGGGCTCATTCGATTTCATAATGAGCATTACCTTAAAGATAGTGAACAAATATATAGGTCTCAAAATTCCTTGACTTACTAATATGTTTCGGATATTGTACTAGGCTAAAGTTGCGCATTAACATAAAGGCTTTTCTACTTTGCATCTCAGCCCTATTCGTACGAATATTACGGGAAGCTTGCTAAATCCGATACTCGAAAAAGTAACGTCGAGAATAGGTTATATGTTTGGCATCGATTTTACCGTGAAAGATGGATTCAATAAAGGAATTTGACTATGGAGTCCATTATAGAGGTGATATAAAGATGAAGATCATTGTTGTATTGGAAAACAGAATTTAATGGAAAAGCAGAACAAAGAAAGTAGAAGATGGTAATATTCCATGACGTGTCCTGCAAATAAAATCGCAAATGTTTGGTTTCGATACTGCTTTTGCTTTGCATTTTTTCCACTGTCGCTACGTCCCAATTTACATCTTAACTTCCCATTAATATCTTGTACACAAAATAAGCTAATTAAGATTTATAATTAGGCTTCTATGTATTATCACTAAATTATTTGTCGTTATAAATTACGAATAGGACTTTAAACCACAAAAATCATCCCTAAAATCTCGTCGCACACTTTCTCGAGCTTTTAGCAATCGACCCTCAGCTAGACTAAAATAATTATGTGATTCGATTAATTATGAGTTCCTATTACCCTCACCACATGAGGCTTCTGAAATCGTTGAACGCTTTGGGTAAGTGGATTCGTGCCAATATAAATTATAGATCAGTTGATGCTAGAACCCCTTCTAAAAATTTAAAATTATCCATCTCTGCCTATATATGTAAATATATAATAATAGAGTGCACATTCGTAATGAATAATTCATATTTAAATTAAATTTCGAATATATTTTACGCTCTTGATGTATATTTTGTGCATAAAATCGTAGAAAGTTCAAGTAATTTTTGAAATTAAAAAATTCATCTGATATATTAAGATAGTTTTTATATTAAGATCAAAAATAAGTAAAAACTTAAGTATATAAAAAGCATAGACAATATAGACCAAAGGTCAAAAAAAATTCGGCTCAGTTTGTGCTTAGTATACACAAATATGATGTCGACGTGATAATCATAACGACATAAATATCAAGTACTTATAACGTGTTGTACGTACACACAAAAATTTACAATAAAATTTCTGCCGCAGTACAATATACCTGATCATAATATTTTCGTTGCATTCAAATAGCTTATGTAAAAACTTTATATTTTTAATACATTATTTATTTCTAAGTGTACACCTAACTAATAGAGTAACCATTCAACATTTCAAGAAAACAATATTGTTTAAGAACAAATAAATCTTATTGTGTAGTGAGAAATTCTTGGAATCTTATTTCAAATGCTTGGCCAATTTTCTATTTGCAATACCGTGCACGATCTTTAATTTCTGAAAATATTGACAGTCAAAATGTTTACTTTTGTAGTTTTATTTCTTTTATCGGTATCAGTTAACACGAACGAATCGAGAATACGATTTTAAACGACAATACATCTTGTATTCTGATGATTACTGCTATGTTTCATTTATATGTACGTTATCTGGTATATTTTTATCATACTCTCAATTGAAGGAAATGTTGTATCTATTAATGAAAAAATTAAAAGAGGAGGTGGCAGTTGAGCAGATGAGCGGACGGTGGCTAAGCCGAAACCCGTTAATATACGTCAGTGACACTGACTCATTTAGTAAACATTATTCACATGCTTCTCAAAGTCATTGTTTCATAGCATTCACTTTGCCTTCGACATTTATAATTTCATACAAAATCCAAACCTCAAGAAACCTAATCTAGAAAATAAGATCTCAAAATATTATTTTTGTAAAGCTTTGTTTATATACTCCTATATTTATCAAAATAATGCCTGCACTTTTCCTTTATTTATTCACACTATTCTATATTTTTATCTTCTAGAATTACCTAAGGTACTTGTACAAAACCTATTTTTCAAAAGATATTTCTTTGTAAAGTTTAATCTCTAGAGACTCGGGTTAATTAAATATGGATCAAGAAAAAATTAGTCAAATATAAATAGGGTGATTCATTTTTTGCTTCAGAATTCACGATCCAAAAAATTATAAATAGCATTCACCGCGCTATACAAAACACCATGTTCTATTTTTGTCTAACACTCTCATTCAACCAGACCTTGAAAAAACTACCTTTTAATAGTTATTGAAACAAGTTTTATATTGTAAATAGGTACTAATTACATCTATTGATATCGAATTTCGTTCTTAATATTAACATTTCTGTTTTTTCGACGGTAAAAATGTATCTTGGACGAGTTTGAGAAAATCGCAATCGAATATTTTCCGTATCCTCCTATGCATCGTACGTGAATAAGATAATTTTAAAATAATTTATTAAACTGTTCCGCCTCAAGTCACCGTTACGTTAAAAAATTTACTTGCTAGTTGATTATAACCGACAGTCAAGTATACAGAAGGAACTGGATAAAAGAAACTGGATAAATTAAAAGTCCGCCTAAATCGCTTCTTACATAATATTAAAAACTTCGTTCCCTTACAAAAACATAGTTTTAAATAAAATTCAAATATAAAACACACATAGGTTAATTCCTTTTTTAGGCTAATATTTAAACTTCATTTCTGGAAAGATTTAAATTTTAATTTAAAATTCATGCATTTGAGAATTATTAATTTGCAAATGTAATTTTGTATAAAGATCACGTATCGTTGTCTCCTTGTCGACTATCTTAATATCTTTGAATAATTATTCTCTTGGTGCGAAGAAATACATTTAAGGCACGGACTTTAACGCCATTTTTACAAATATTTACGCGGCAAAATAAATACTTTCTGTCGATTCAGAATGTGGCGGAATCAATATATCATTACCTCTATTTTTTCGGTTACGTGATGTTAGAACTTAAGCGACGAAATATTGTAACTGTTCCCGTCATATTTTCTCAATCGCAACAAGTACTACACTCTACGTGTATAATTCATAATATACGTGAATATCTTAAAGACAAGTAGTGCTTCCAAAATTACAGATATCTCAATTAAGTAACCGGTGTAGAATTTATGGGTTTAAATTACGTAATTTCGTGACTGAGCTGGTGGTGTTAAAAAAATGCATTTATAGTTTTAAGAAGCAAATCAGTAAAAATCATATATATTCGTATTTTCGTGCGATAGGTAACTCATCATCCCCATCATCATTATTTACGATTACAGCTTCCATTTGGAGGTGTTGTAGACATCGTCTGGGATCCTCTTGTGTTTGCTTCAATTTCAGCCTTTGTAATAATTGTGCTATAAATATTCTGATTTCATCTGAGAACGGTTTTTCTAAAGTCTCTGTATCTATCTGCGGTCGTGAAAAAATCTTCGTTATATAAATATATTAAAACGCCGGATGCAATTCTTCGTCTTTCTTTTAGTCTCTTTCTGCGAAATAAAGCAAGTTGTTCATTGAGTTCGTTGAATTGGAAATCTAATTTATTATCTATAAACCGTAATGCAACATCCGCTTTTAATCAATTTGAATCACGACGACACAAAAATATAATTATTGCTTTTATCGCACCGAAACCTCGATGTATGCTTTAAATGTCTTTAATTTTGTTATCTATAAATTTTATGTTGAATTTCAAATCCAGTAACACCTTCATAACACATGTTTTTATTTAAGAAATCAGCTACTCTATCTCATTTTACAGTCTAATATACAATCCAGATTTTTTATGTATTCTCCTAAACTGTATTATCTAATGTCGTTTTCCAAGGTAAAATAAAATTTATGAAAAGTTTAATCACCCCTTTTATTTTTTTAATAATATATTTACATAAAAAGTCTAACTCTGGAAATCTAAGTTCATCAATAAAAAATACATTATCACTTTTTTCATTTTCTTCTTCAGCATCAGAATCTACTAGTTTGGGTTCAGATTGCATACCCAACATTTTCTGGATTTTAAACAACACATCAATCACCGCAAATTGTATTCCATGGGCACAACATAGTTAATTGAAACTGTTATGATTCCTATCCATTTTAACCATTACACAGGATTCGTCCGTAGTAAAAGGAATTATGTTGTCGATATGAGCTCAAATGCACTCAAATTCTGCTCTAACCATTAAGTTGTTATTGATCTTTTACTCTCAATAACCCTAAATATGTACTTGCTTTGGTCTAAGTTTTTATTGTGAATATTTATAATCAAATACCATCTTTTTTGGAGGCCCGTTCGTCAAAAATAATAGTTTCATAATAGTTCATTTAGTTATATTGTTCCAATAGTTCATTTAGTTCATTTAGTTATATTATTCCAATAGTTCATTTAGTTCATTTAGTTATATTGTTCCAATAGTTCATTTAGTTCATTTAGTTATATTATTCCAATAGTTCATTTAGTTGTATTGTTTAATTAATTTGTTTTTGTTTAATCACTTTCTTTTATAGTTGCAGGAGATTTTGATAAATCATGGGCAGACTGTTTAACAAATTTCTTAGATCTTAAGAAATACAAAATTTTTTAAAGGGGATGCTGCCATTCTGTTTCCGCAGACTTTAAAAATAACACACTTGAATAGTCATTTGGAAGTTTAGTTTTCTTTGTTGAAAGTTTATTCCAATTAAAATTTAATAATTTATTACTAAAACAAATATTATTTTTATTGAGACTAATCTCATGATATCGCAACATTTACAACAATCTCGAAACTTATTTAATTCAAAGGCATAAAAAAGGTGTTCTTTATTTCAATTTATTTTATAACTGCGCTCAAAGAAATATAACTTCTATAGGTATAAATTTAATAACTTATTTGATTGGTACTTATAAAATTGCTGTATAAAGTAAACAAGCTAGTTATTATATTTTATATAATTCATTTTATTCATATTTATATAATTCACGATCCAAATAAAGAGTCGAACATGTAGTCCATCGATTTATAAATTATTTGTAATTTCGGGACAATGACAGTAATCTTAATACCCAAAAAATATAATAAATTCTTTAACTGGACTAAACAAGTTAATTGAGTCAATGCATATTAGAAGACTGACCATAGAGCAATTAAGAAAATTTTCTTTTCATTTTAAAGCAGTATTCACGGATTTCCCTAATGGGACTTAATCACACTGTATTCCAATTTGTATGGATTCCCTTAAGTTAAATCATTAGACAATACTATACTCTATTTTTCAATTGAAAGTTCTAATTCTCGTTTAATAATATTCGTGTCGTGCGTCTACTATTGTAATCTAAAATAAAAACTATGCAGACTATGCTGATCCATATTTTCAAAAATGACAACCTATAATGATATGTTATTTTACGCGTTTTTAGAATGTAATGTAATAAATATTAGTACGAACGAGTACGTACGTAACGAGTGGAACTCACACCACGAGACTTCCGTAGACTAGACACAGTCGTTTATAAACATTTAATGATGTATAACATTACTATTAAACTATTTACAAAATTTTAATTTCTTAGGACAAAATCTTTTATATTCCCTAATATATCTTTCACATGCGCCTATTTAAAAAAAATTATGAAATATAACAATAAATTAACAATTTTCCGATTGTTTTCTTTACTTGTGTTATGAAACCTTACTTCTTGGAAAATTGCATGATTCTAGATCAACGAGAGTATCCTATAACTTTTGATTTATTGGCGAATATCAATAAATGCGGCGTATGTGGCTGTATTTTTATTTTTTTTTTATTTGTTGACTAACATTCATTTTGCTAAGAAACCTAATTTTTTTACAGTTTGAAGGGTCCGTGTACTTACGTATTTGATATTCATATCAACCTGATACAGATTCAAATTTTCCCGCACGTCTCTAGTAAGACGATTTTTTTTACAAATTTGAAAATTTGAATATCGTCCTTAAAGCCTTTTGAGATCAAAATATATAAACAACCAACAACAATAAAATTAATGAAAGCAGATTTCCCATGAACTAAAGTTAAAAAAGTAAGAAAAAATTGAAATTTCTATGAATGTTCTAGTTCCCCACCCTTGATTTTTTGATATTCAATTTCGCGAAAAAACTAATTTGCATATAAGTAGTAAACGGGATCTAATAAAAAAAATTTACAATATTAGTTTCAGGCATCCGATAATAGCTTATTGAATATGCAAATTCACACTAGCTGGAGCTACCTTCCCAACCATTACGATTATCGAGGCGTACTTTTTTTACCCTCTAACGATAAAATAATTACATTATCTCTTAGGTCCACATAATTTAAAATTAATAAATTTAATTCTACTTTTCACGAATCACCTATTTTCCCTAAAAGAAAATATTTTTCAATCCTTTCAACTCATTTTCTGTATGAAAATACCATAACCGAATCCTCATCCTTATTTATGAACCCAAAGCCCACCCGTAAATTAAGCATCTTTATAGACAAAACAAACGCCCACATACAAAAATAACATTGCACGACGGCGAAATCCACAGGATAAACTCAGTGAAAGTAGATATAAAAAGATCAGGCCTCCCGTGTCCGATGATAATGAAAAAGGGTTTATGCTGGTCGCGCCATTTGCGGCTGCTTTTGAAATCGATGAAATAAACATTTGTCCACAACTCCCTCTCTCATTAGCAATTAGTCCATTGTATTGTTGTAACTCACGTATCTATATATATATATATATATATATATATATATATATATATATATATATATATATATATGTCAAAACCATTTACCTCAGATATTGTTTCTTAAATGAAGCTTCATTTAAAGCAATATTAAGTAAAATCAGAATAAAGGTTTGCATCAATGTGAGTGCACACCCATAGCTGACAACATATTAGTCTAATGCAGATCGAGTAAATATTATGCATTAGAATATAAGATACAGTTTTATGAGTTTATCTCATTGATAAACATGAGTTATATAAGTCCTCTGTGCCCAAAAATGAGAGCAAAAAGCTTTGTGAGGTCTTTCATGGCGCTTTGGAACAGAAGTGCCCTTGCGCAGTCGTTTTTTAATGCGCAAATAATATGTGATCGCAATTCCCAGTACATACAAAAATGAACATACGTTCGTTACCATATAAATTCTGTCTCAAATCGTGTTTGATGTTTAATTTTGGTATAGAAAGTTTGAATCTTTCTTGTGTTCTAACAGCTTTACGTATAATATCTTAGTAGTTTTGTTGAGTAGCATACGGTCGGTTATTGATTGATAACCAGTTGCACATTAGAATTATTCTTAATAGAAAATAAATTCTTATAATAATAAAAACTCGACTTTAAGTAAGAAATCATGAACGTGCAATATTAAAATGTTTAATTCACAAATTTAGGTACATTTAACAATCGCCGTAAATTTCTAACAAAATCCTAGCTGAGTTTTATTTTATTCATCGTTGCTAAATAAACATGAAAATTTAAATTCGTAGCGAGACTTTGGCCTACGTCATGAATGCATCTGTAATTCATTTTTAATGAATATGCCCATAAAAATAAAAAATTGCACTTTCGACAACGCTCCAAAACCTGATTTGCCAGATTCGATAAATTTATCATTAAAAAGTGTATAATTTTCTAAATATTCACAAATTAAGAATTAGCTGAAAAAGCAATACTGACATTCTTGTAAATAATTATTTTGAAAGAATTATAAAAGAAAGCCCACGGCATGACTTTCTGATCTGTTTAAAAACAGATATTTTTATGCTTTATAAAGTACAACGTTAAATATACCGTATATTTGTTTAAAGTAAAAAAAAAATTAAAAATAATTGTGGAGAACTCGGGCAAAAGAAAATAAATTAGGAAAAACTGCTAGGCTTTTAAAAATTTCCTAATTAACTTCAGAACATTGCGGGTTGATTGAAATTTGCCAAATGATCTGAAAAAGAACATAAGTGAAAAAAATTTTAGCGTAGGTATAAAGTTTTCGGTTAATATTTTAATCGCTATACATTCTAATATTATCTAATGTGGAACTGTAAATCACTTTTTCACGCATTGGCATAGTTACAAATTACATCGAATACAGCAAACTTATACAGCAAACCATATTAACCAAAAAAGATTTGACATAGTTTAATAATATTATAACTCTACTACCTTGTCGTAATTTTGACATCTAATATGTAAAAAACCACTGATTTAGTCATACTGAATAATCGAGGGTAAAAAAAACATTTTTCAAATAAAACTTTAATGTGTAAAATATATTGTGAGTTGTTTAATAAATTTTCAGGAAAATTAACATCTCTAAAAGTAGAGAAAATGAAGACAAAGTGCATAATAATTTTTAAAAAATATTTCAAATGGAAAGAAAATAAATTCAATATAATAAGGAATGAAATATGTCACTGGTGATCTATTTTCAGTTCCAAATAGTGATATAATTCTATCCACGCAATCAATAAGGAGAGAAGTCTCGCTATTTCAACTGTAATTACGTTAAAAGTTCCGGATTAAGAATATTACCGAAAACACAAGGTAATCATTAAGGCTTTACTGCACAACATAACCCTTAATCTAGAATCTTCTTTTTACGATTCATTACAATATCACAAACAGCCATTTACTCCGCTAAGATCTTGGCGCTCGCCTTTTGCGTTCGTTATCTCTTTTGTTTCAATGTCAGCGTTGTGAGACAAGTTCATTATTTTCTGTCGCCCGCAGTTCCATTACGAGGAATTATCATATTCAATTACACTTAGATTAATTTCTTGGTATTTTCGGAAGCTAAGTTATATTAAAGTGGATACAGATTTTGTTCATCGAAATATGCGTCGAATTAATATAGATCTACTCACTTATAAAGCTTTTGTATGCAATGTAAGAAAAGGTGTACTTCCTTGCAAATGTTTGGTAGAGAAAATGTACTCACGTACTTTTATTCAAGTTCTTACGTTAAAATATGAAAACAGCATGAGAAGATTTTGTCGTAGCACTAAAAACAAACGAGAATATTAATCTGGAAAAATTGGTACTGGCGGAAGATACAGTTTTCAGACCATCAGCTATATTGTTCAATAATTCATGGCACATTAAGTAACAATTGGCCATTTCATGAACTCTATATACTACATTTTAATTAAATGGTAACAAAAAACGAAACGTCAAAAAAATAAGTTAATTTATTCAAAAAAAATGTTTAATTTAAAACTATTCATTCCCTTTTAATATTTAAGACTGAAGTCATCGAAATAGTATTTGATAAACAATAATCTGTCCATTTGTTCCAATAATTCCAAAATTTATTATTACTTGTATTTCATAGTAATACCTATGGCCCTGTGTCATTCTACTGGGATTGAATTTGTATGCCATAAAAACTGATAATAACCTATGTATTTAAAGTAAAGAAATTATATTTTCGTCCCCTTTCATTGTGTTTGAACCTTAATTCTATTAGTGCCTTTAAGACAACTAAACAAATGGTAATTAAACGTTGATAAGTCCGAGACTCAGTGTAGTTGAGCATCCTCGCTATTGATATAAATGTTTCACGACCTAAAAAATACTGCACAGAACTCATAGGAAATGTGCATAAAAAAGATCTCGCACGGGATATCGGTATACATGTGCTCATTCGATTTCACAATAAACATTACCTCAAAGGTAGTGAACAAATATATCGATTGCAAAGTTCCTTGACTAATTAATATGTTTCAGATATTGTACTAAAGTTGCGCATTAACATAAAGGCTTTTCTACTTTGCATCTCAGCCCTATTCGTACGAATATTACGAGAAGCTTGCTAAATCCGATACTCGGAAAAGTAACGTCGAGAATAGGTTATATGTTTGGCATCGATTTTACCTTGAGAGATGGATTCAATAAAGGAATTTGACTATGGAGTCCATTATAGAGGTGATATAAAGATGAAAATCATTGTTGTATTGGAAAACAGGATAAAGCAGAACAAAAAGGGTAGAAGATAGAAATATTCCATGATGTATCCTACAAATAAAATCGTAAATATTTGGTTTCGATACTGCTTTTGCTTTGAATTGAATAGCTTTGCATTTTTTCCACTGTCGCTACGTCCCAATTTCCCGAATTTAACTCCCCATTCGAAAATTTACTTCCCATTAATATGTTGTACACAAAAAAAGCTAATTAAGATGGATAATTAGGCTTCTATGTATTATCACTTAATTATTTGTCGTTATAAATTACTAGTAGGACTTTAAACCACAAAAATCATCACTAAAATCTCGTCACACACTTTCTCGAGCTGTTAGCAATCGACCCTCAGCTGGAATAAAATAATTATGGGATTCGATTAACTATGAGTTCCTATTACCCTCACCACCTGAGGCTTTTAAAATGGTTGAACGCTTTGGATAAGTGGATTCGTGCCAATATAAATTATAGATCAGTTGTTGCTAGAACCCCTTCTAAAAATTTAAAATTATCCATCTCTGCCTATATATGTAGATATATAATAATAGAGTGCACATTCGTAATGAATAATTAATATTTAAATTACATTTTGAATAAATTTTACGCTCTTGATACATATTTTGTGCATAAAATCATAGACATTTCAAGTAATTTTTGAAATTAAAAAATACATCTGAAATGTTAAGATAGTTTTTACATTAAGATCAAAAAGAAGTAAAAACTTAAATATATAAAAAGCATAGACAATACAGACCGAAGGTCAAAAAAAAATTCGGCTCAGTTTATGCTTAGTATACAAAAATATGATGTCGACGTGATCATAACGACACAAATATCAAGTACTTATAACGTGTTGTACATACACACAAAAATTTACAATAAAATTTCTATCGCAGTACAATATACCTGATCATAATATTTTCGTTTCATTCAAATAGCTTATGTAAAAACTTTATATATTTAATACAATATTTACACCTAACTTATATAGTAACCATTCAACATTTCAAGAAAACAATATTGTTATTTAAGAATAAATAAATCTTATTGTGTACATTAAATAAATCTTATTGCGAACATTCTTGGAATCTTATTTCAAATGCTTGGCCAATTTTCTATTTGCAATACCGTGCACGATCTTTAATTTCTAAGAATATTAACAGTCAAAGGTTTTACTTTTGTAGTTTTATTTCTTTTGTCGGTATCAGTTAACACGAACGAATCGAGAATACGATTTTAAACAACAATACATCTTGTATTCTGATGATTACTGCTATGTTTCATTTATATGTACGTTATCTGGTATATTTTTATCATACTCTCAATTGAAGGAAATGTTGTATCTATTAATAAAAATATTAAAAAAGGAGGTGGCAGTTGAGCAGATGAGCGGACGGTGACTAAGCCGAAACCCTTTAATATACGTCAGTGACACTGACTCATTTAGTAAACATTATTCACATGCTTCTCAAAGTCATTGTTTCATAGCATTCACTTTGCCTTCGACATTTATAATTTCATACAAAATCCAAACCTCAAGAAACCTAATCTAGAAAATAAGATCTCAAAATATTATTTTTGTAAAGCTTTGTTTATATACTCCTATATTTATCAAAATAATGCCTGCACTTTTCCTTTATTTCTTCACACTATTCTATATTTTTATCTTCTAGAATTACCTAAGCTACTTATACAAAACCTATTTTCCAAAAGATATTTCTTTGTAAAGCTTAATCTCTAGAGACTCGGGTTAATTAAATATGGATCAAGAAACAATTTGTCAAAAATAGAGTGATATAAATAGAGTGATTCATTTTTTGCTTCAGAATTCACGATCCAAAAAATTATATATAGCATACACCGCGCTATGCAAAACACCATGTTCTATTTTTGTCATCACTCTCATTCAAACAAACCTTGAAAAAACTACCTTTTAATAGATATTGAAACAAGTTTTATATTGTAAATAGGTACTAATTACATCTATTGATATCGAATTTCGTTCTTAATATTAACATTTCTGTTTTTTCGACGGTAAAAATGTATCTTGGACGAGTTTGAGAAAATCGCAATCGAATATTTTCCGTATCCTCTTATGCGTCGTACGTGAATAAGATAATTTAAAAATAATTTATTAAACTGTTCCGCCTCAAGTCAACGTTATGTTAATTTTTTTTTAACGTAACGTTAACTTAATTAACGTTAATTTAAAACTTGCTAGTAGATTATAACCGACAGACAAGCATACACAAGGAACTGGATAAATTAAAAGTCCGCCTAAATCGCTTCTTACAAAATCTTAAAAACTCCATTCCCTTACAAAAACATAGTTTTAAATAAAATTAAAATACAAAACACAGAGGTTGATTCCTTTTTTAGCCTAATATTTAAATTCATTTCTGGAAAGATTTAAATTTTAATTTAAAATTCATGCATTTGAGAATTATTAATTTGCAATTGTAATTTTGTACAAAGATCACGTATCGTTGTCTCCTTGTAGACAATCTCAATATCTTTAAAAAATTATTCTCTTGGTGCGAAGAAATACATTTAAGGCACGGACTTTAACGCCATTTTTACAAATATTTACGCGGCAAAATAAATACTTTCTGTCGATTCAGAATGTGGCGGAATCAATATATCATTACCTCTATTTTTTCGGTTACGTGATGTTAGAACTTAAGCGACGAAATATTGTAACTGTTCCTGTCACATTTTCTCAATCGCAACAAATACTACACTGTACGTGTATAATTCATAATATACGTGAATATCTTAAAGACAATTAGTGCTTCCAAAATTACAGACATGTCAATTAAGTAACCGGTATAGAATTTGTGGGTTTAAATTACGTAATTTCGTAACTGAGCTGGTGGTGTTAAAAAATACATTTATAGTTTTAAGAAACAAATCAATAAAAATCATATATATTCGTATTTTCGTGCGATAGGTAACTCATCATCCCCATCATCATTATTTACGATTACAGCTTCTATTTGGAGGTGTTGTAGACATCGTCTGGGATCCTCTTGTGTTTGCTTCAATTTCAGCCTTTGTAATAATTGTGCTACAAATATTCTGATTTCACCTAAATCACCCTTTTTATTTTTTTAATAATATCTTTATATAAAAAGTCTAACTCTGGAAATCTAAGTTCATCAATAAATAATCCATCTAATTTGGGTTCAGAATGCACGCCCGAAATTTTCTGGATTTTAAACAACGCATCAATCACCGGAAATTGTATTACATGAGCACAACATAGTTAATTGAAACTGTTATGATTCTTATCCATTTTAACCATTACACAGGTATCGTCTGTAGTAAAATGAATTATGTTGTCGATATGTAAAACTAGTTTAAATAATTCAATATTTTCACAATTATGCAAAAAGTCAGAACGAAATATAAAACTTTTAGGATGATGGTTAAATAATTCAGTTTCCCATAACTTCATTCATCTTTTGTATGGGAGGGTAAAAATTCCTAAAATATTTGTGAAATAAATAGGGCCGAATTTTAATATCAATTATAAATATATTTAATCCGTCGTATCTGCTAGAAATTATAACATAAGATTAGTTATGTGAAGTTAAATTTAGACAAACAGCCGAACCACCGGATAATAAAATATATTAATAAATAATTCGAATATTGAATAAATACAACACTCTACTTTGCGTTTGGTTTGAATTATCTTTAAGGTAATGGTCGCATAAACGCCCTTGTAGAGTAATAACCATTAAAGTAACAAAATGAGATTATAATCAGAGTTATTACATCGAAAAATAACACTATTTTAATTTGCTTTTTCAATCAAACCACCCAACTGAAACATAAATAGCGTAGAACTTCGTCTCCAAGAAAAGAATTTAAATTTACGTTTTAAAAAACATTTTTTAAAAAAGAAATAATTTCTTGCACTAGACAATCGAAAACTCGTCCCACCTGTACTTTCAAGAACAAAAAACATTTTCTCTACCCATTTTTTATCTTATTTTTAAGTTACACTATACTTCAATCTTTTTTAAAATTTTGCCACAAATGTTTACTGCAAAAACAAATTCATTTTCTTGGATTGTAAAAGTTGTTGGCTGAAATAAATACAGCAAGAATGGTCATAAAAAAGTTGCTACGTTCATTTGCTACCAATCGTTTTGCTACTTCTGAAGTAGCTACAACAAAAGATCGATTTGAGGCATAAAACCAATCTTTAAATGCTCAATATGAAGTAAATCATGCCCTCCAAAGTTATAAAATTCATATTGAGTCTTCAAATGTTCAAAATTTACCTATGCCCGTGTGCCCACGGTGACCACCTATCTATATTGAACAGTCAAATAGATTTTGAACGTTTCAAACGTTCAAAATCTATTTGACTTCACATGCAAGAGTCTCGAGATATATGATCAAGATACATGATCAGATATTCCAGATTCTTCAAAACGAAGTCAGTCTTTGAATTCTTTACTGCTATGCTGTGTTTGTTCCAAGAAGACAACGGATGCGTATTCAGGTAAAATACGCAACAGTGCTATTTATTTTATCTACATTATCTAAATTTATGTTTGAAGATCGCCGTTCAACAGTTTTATACCCGTTGTGTACGAAAATGCATTAAATGTAGAAAACTACCACAACTCCAAAGATAACTTGAAAGAAAAACAGGGAAAATGCTTAATATTTCGAAAAATATTCCCTGCATCACATAGAGGTGTCTCTATAAGAATTCCTGTGCCAGAAGATGATAATGGTCATGTAGATGAATATGGATCATTAGCAACATTTTAGCTATTATTTTGCAAAAGATTGATAATGAAGTCTATCAACTCGAACCAAAGCAAAGTATAATTAAAATGTTACACTTAAGGCTTTAGTTTATAACTTGTAGACAGAAATTATTAAATGAATGTGACGTTCCTAATCAAGAAACTATACTCGGTTATATTACAATTTTACAATGTACGGAAACAGGTCAGAGATTTGACAAATACATTTGCATCGTGATACCAAGAGACGATTATGTTTTAAGAGCAATGTGTACATTCATATGTCATGACAGTTCTGTGAGTAAAAATAAATAAATTTATTTCTTCTTACCTTACCGCCTATTTGCTGTTTATTTTGATACATTTTTGACTATTGATTGAATTTAACGAAAGTTAATATTTAAAATTGTTTACTTCCTTATTAAGAAAATTAATCTTAATAAGGAAAAATATATTATATTTCAATAAAGTTCGTTTTTAGAAAAAAAATGATGGTTTATTTACCTAATTATTTATAATACTTACTCTTCATAATGGATCAAACATAAATAAAAATGAGGAGAAAGTCAGTTGGTATTTTAAGAATAAATGTGAGGGACATAGAAACAGAAAATGTTTCGTTTCAAATTCTATCGTATGGAGTTCTATATGAGGACATCTATCGATAAAGAAATCTATGTAAAAATAGAATCAATAATATAACAATAAAAAAGCTAAGTTTCTCGAATAAAGATTGCTTTATAAAAATATTTAAAAAAAACCTTTTTAAAAATAATTTTAAACTCATTGTCCCAACAAATATCTCTTAATAGAAAATTAGTTAAACTTATTGAAACCACGGAACACTATTTTCACTTACAAAAATATATATCATGTAAAAAACCCAATACACAAAACCGTATAAACCAATCAAATCCGCCATTAATGGCAGATGCCGTTAAATATTAAAATTTGGGTTAGAATGAGCGAAAATGAACGCAGTGCTTAACAAATACTTTCGTTTCTGGTCAATTGCTTTTAGCTGGTAAATTACTGATTTAGAACAGAATTTGATATAATGTCAAATTCTGTTCTAAATCAGTAATGTACTACAAAACAATAACTTAGGTGCGGTTGGCCTTCATCATTATATGATTTAAATGTGACACATCAGATTATGGCCTAAACACCTATGTCATAGATTTAATTTCGCCAACTTTTCTTAAACATTCTTAATTTTTCGATTCTTGCCGACTTTTTCTCTGATCATTGATGATTTTTTGCAGTATTTTTTCTGTCTTTTGCTGACTGTGATTTAAAATGATTTATGGCTTTTAAATTTTTTGTTTATTTATCTATACTACTATTTTGAAGTACCGTGCTCAATACACGCCACGATTTAAAATGTTAATGTTTAGTGAATATTATAGCAAGAAATAAATATAAACGTATAATTTTGTATTCAGTTAAGTTTTGTAACCTACAAAAGTAGTAGTTTTGTAACCTACTATGTTTTAATAAGGACAATCTAATAAAAATCTTCTAAGAATGAACGTAAAAAACTTTCTGTGTATTCTCTATCATTTATAACTTGAAAATATATTCAACATTCTCATACTTTGACGTAGGTTTAAAATTATGCTCTGGCATATAATACGCATTTGATTTTTTTATGGGCGAAATTTGAAAGAAAATATATTTGTTTTTGCGATAAAATTTTGTGACATACCTTCTGACAGGGGAGGTAAATTAAAACAGAGTATAACTTAAAAAAACGGGAAAACTGCGGGGTAAAATATTTTTGTGTTTATGTTACAAGGAATGACTTCTTCGTTAAAAACATGTTTTTTTTAATGTAAATTAAATTTTCTTTGGAGCGAAGTTATAAGCTATTTATGTTATAGTTGGGTGGGTTAAGTGAAAATACAAATTAAAATTACGTTTTTTATTCAAGGTGGTACCTCGAATAATAATATCATATTTATTACGTTAGTGGTTTTTTGTCTTAAGAAGGCTTTTATATGACTGTGATCTGAATATTAATTCGAACCGGATGTAAATTATTTTAGTAAAATTGGAGCGTTGTGTTTATTTAATATTTATAGTAATTCTGGATATATTTCAGTACCTAATTGATAGACTTCTTATCTAATTTTATATACAATCAGAGGATGTAATTATAAACCAAATAAGATGAATGAAACAAATTTAGAGCTGTTGTTAAAATCTCCTCTGATTATTTCATAACTATATTAGAGCTCTATGTATTCCCTTTATCAAAATTGATGTTTTGGGAAATCGGAAATTCATGACAATATTAAATCATAATTTGTTTCTGCAGGTATTAACGATTTATATGATTACGATTATTAATTTAAAAGTAATTTTGGTTAGAACGATACGTGACTTCTGAATCTTTGTCAACAGGCTCGTTGACACTTCGTGTAGTTTTTGTTGTATTTTATATGGAAAAATAGCATCCTTGCAATATTTTAGGTATCTAGTGCATCTTTAACATTCTAGTGAGATTGAGAATCATCTAGAACGATGACGAAAAGTGGTTTCGTGAAATCATACTCGGATAATCTGCCGAGAATAGATGTATAATTTTAACTTTTAAATTTGAATATTTCTCTAAATTTAAATTTTACTAACCATATTTAAAATCATGCTCCAATCCTTTTATTATTTTATTTCCATTAAGTATTTGCGTGCTAAACAAAGTTATTCTTGTATTATGCGAAAAAAGTATTAACTTATAACGCGCGTACACACGTGCACAATTTTTTGAAGTGAAAACTTCTTTAGGTGCGTTAGCGATTTTTTGTAGGGGAAAATCTTATGGGTTCCCTTCAGCAACATGCTACATGCTACATGCTACATGCATGTAACATGTTGAGCTTAGCCAGCTGTGAAAGCATATAAGGGAAAGGAGGAGGGTGAGGAGGAGGGGAGGGTGAGGGGAAGTGGAGGAGGTGGAGAGGACCGAGTGAAAACTTCTTTAGGCGCTTTAGCGATTTGGTAGAGGAGGTTTTATTTTAGTTTCCTATGGGAACTATCAGTTTGAAATTTCAAAATTCAGTTTTAAGTTTTCACTTCTGTCGGCAGTCCTTATGACTGTCTCCGATTTTTTTTAACTTTCATTGTAACATTTATAGCATAATTTATATTATTTAATACACTGTAGCGATGTAAACAGCAAATTTAAAATATTAAAAAAATCACTTGCATGTTTCCTATTAAGTAATACGTAAATATTTATATAATAATAGATGAATAATTTATTTCTCTTGACACTGAAATCGTATTATTGAATGTTTATTCCCTTGAGCCGTGAGAATAATTACTCAAAGATAGTATCATTTTCCACTAAAAGTATTCACACGTGATCTTTATATGAAATGACCATTGTAAATTATTTATTCTCAAATATTAATTTTTAATTAGAACCTAAGTCGCTCTAGAAATAAAGTCAAGATATTAGAGTAAACAGGAATTGACCTCTATATGCTTATAATTACGTTTTATTTAAAACTGTAGATTTGTAAGGAAATGTATGTTTTCAAGATTACATAAGCAGTGATGTAGATGAAATTTTAATTTATGGGTTATGTACAATTGTCTGGTGGTCAGAACCTATTAACAAGTAAATTGTCAACATAACGTTCACTTAAAGGGGAAATGTTTAAAGGATTCTTTTAAGTCATATTATTCATATGGTACAGATAGAGGAGACAATCTATCCGATGATGACACAAGCTTTGTCTCTTCTATTGCCATCTAATTAATTATTCTAACAAAATTAAACGTATACGTCTATTTTTAAACGTAAAAGTAACGACAAATGTCTTATTAAATTAAAAAATATGCCCTAATCGATGGGCAATTTTTCTATAATTTAATGAAAAGAATATATTTTAATTAAGTTTAATAAATTTTGGTCATTACAGTATTCTGAAAAATTTCTGAAAGATTTCTATCATCAATTTCTTTCGTTAACATATGGTACACTTCCATCTATTAGGAGTTCAACAGTGGTACATTCAAACTAACTGATTGGTTCAGTGCATCTCGATCATATTCAATTTCAAGTTTAAATTTTCGATTGAATGCGTCGTTCATTCTACGATTTGGCGTTGCCATTCCTAACTTGACTAACAAACTGCAGCACATGAGGTAACACATGTCTTAGATCAAAAGCAAAGCCTGGTTATGTATTTCCCCATTCACCTCGAGATAGGGATTCCCTGAACTGACACGAATTCGATGTAAAATGTCTTCTGACCTGTCATCCTTGTACTTGTTCCACAGTTCACATGGATTCGATTGGAAGCATGTCGAAATAATGATAGCAAATAATGTGCATGTCTGACTTGGAGATGCGGAAACAATTGCTTCAGCGAGTGTCATATCCCAATGAGTACCGTTTTCAAGTAAATTGAGCTGTTGACATGTATCACAAAATGTTGGGTACACTACGCCATTGACAGTTCGAAGTGATAAACAACAGTAGGATAACGTTCATGAATGGAGAATGAGAATATTCGCTATATCATTACGGCTCACATATTGACAAACTTGATAGTGCGTAATTTCATTTTTGGTATTGGGAATTTGAACGCCAAAAAACCTCCATGTCATTGCAGATGAGATGGACTTCACTGAATTGCAATAATCTAGGTTGCATTGCGCCTTGAATATTTTTAAAAGAAGTTGCGAATGCAAAATAATACTAGTCTTGTCAACCGCGAAATCGTTTCCTTTCACTTTGGTTGTGATAGTTATATTGTTATCATCAAGTGGTCGACGCTAATGCAGTGGACAACTATCGTTGCCAGTGATAGTCTACGCCATCAATTCATTTTATGGATAACGCATGGATTACTTGCCGTCGACCATGCACATTGACTGAGGATTGTTGGCGCCAATAGGTCCGTAAATCATGTTCGTATCGTATAATATTATGCAGGTCTGGATCGGTTTTCGGACCAAGAATGTCGTCATATATGATGTCATTTATTTGGTCTAGTTTAATTATTATGAATAATTAAATAAAAATGTGTGCATGCGGCCAGCCTTGTTTTTGCCATTCAATCAAATACATCCAGCATCGAGTATCCCCAAAAACTCGATTCTTAACAATCTGGTCCATCAGCGACCGGATTTTTTGTGTGAAAACACGTGCGGTGATATTGTGCCGATCACTAGATGTTTGTCCGGGGAGCAGCAGATTGAAAAATTTATATCCATTTTGGATTGCACGTTAAGGTTATGAATATATCTGGACGACTGTAATAACGAGCATATGTCATTGCATCTTGCACATATTAATGTATATGATGTGGGCTGTCCATGTACGTTGCCTGCAAAATATTTAATCAACCAACATTAACTGCATCTCCTTTGGTGCTGATTGCATCGTGTAAATGAATATATTCCTCCGAATACAATTTGGCTTGGTTCAACCTATTGGAAGTGAGGCGCTCCTTTCTGATTTTGACATACATGTCGACGGAAAAATGGCCACTGAAACATTCACAATCCAAGCATTTCTCCCGCGAACTTCAATGCAATCATCACACACAACCTCTATAGGACCAACTGGAATGAAGCTGTAATCAATTGCGCAATCATACTGAAACGCTACTCGATTCAAATCAATATTCGAAGTATTTATCCTCGGATAGGAGAGAGTGAAAGATGTTTGTTCGGAATTCCAAAATAAAACGTACGTAGACAAAATACACTGTAAAATGTTTCATAAATTATCAGAAAGAATAACTGCTCTAAAGGTAGAAAATAAAGACAATGCGAAAAAATATACGCGATATTATAAAACATTTAAAATGAAAAGAAAATTAATCGAAAAATAATCTAACACGTACTACCCTACTATTAACATAATTTTATCCATACCATAATTAAACCACGAGTACTCGCTGGTTATATTCTAATAACATTGAAGGATCCGGACTTAGAACAACTCGATAACAAATCAGTTGAATTTAATTATAGCCAAGCACAAGGATATCATTAAGGCGGAACTGCATAGACTTACTGTTAATCTAGAAGCTACTTACGATTTACTACAAACCACAAACAGCTAATTACTTTGCTATGATCTCAGCCCTCGCCGTTAAGATCTTTGTCTCTTTGTCTCAATGTCTTCGCTGCGAAATAAATTCATTCTTTGCTTAATTTATTGTTATTTTGGACAATCCGTTTTAATAAAATTAATTTGTTACATTATAACCAAAATTAAAATGTGTGTTTTTATTTGTGTGGTGAATAGTTTTATTTATTTTGTATGATTAAAACCGTCGATACAACAATAAAAAATATAAATAATATTTCAGTTTTACTTCGAATTTCATCCATTTACCAGGTCAGCTAACTAGAATGGCTATGTACAATGATTTTAAATTCCACGTGCGGTTTTCTCGAGGCAACAGTAGCAATTAATTGACGGCGTTAATCGTATTCAACCAAAACCAACATGAAAGACATAAGAATAGAATAATCGCAGGGAATATATTTAGACTCATTTAAATGTTTCATACCATTAGCCTTAGAAAAACTAACTACAAACGATTTAAACCTTCCTCTTCTAAGAATATATCTTAATGATATGCAAGACAAATTAAAAAAATAAAATGGACATTATATGAATGCGTGAACAAAAGTCTAGGACTAATAATTATTAAAAATTACGACAGATACTAATTACTCGAGATACCATGTGGTTCCTTTTCCTTGACAACATGTTACTGTTATGTTTAATCCACAAATATCTCACAACCCACAATCGTTTGCCTGACAAAGCGCGAAACGTTTCTAAAATTAGACATATCCTCGCAAACATTACCTTCGGAAAGCGTTGCTTTGTATTTGGCTTTCTTTGTTATAATAACTTTTTCATTTAGTAGTCACATAAGTTAATGAAGCCATCATTAGTAGTTATTTTGTAATTTCGCATACATAAATTGTACGATAATTACAAAAATACATATCACATCAGAGCCCTTTTATGACAAACTTTTAGTTTGGGCATCTTTACTTTCTGAATTTCAAGTTCTCAGTGCTAATGCAACGTGTTGAATGACCTCTTTATTTCATTGATCTTGATTGTCGAAGGTCTACCAATTCGGGAAACAAAAAGTTTTGATAAAATTTCGCTGAATGTCATTCTAGAACTGATCACCTTTCCAAATAAATTTATATTTGGATTTATTAATATCAATCCAGACCGCGAACGAACAGACGTAGTGGCAAGCAATACGAAGCTGATCTGGTATTTGATAAAATCAGGTAAGTTTTATTGATATTAATTTTAACACAATAGGATTTTTAAAACTTTTTTCTTTAGTTAGTTTTTTTTCTTCGTCTTAATACAAATTGAAGCTAGATAATGGGCACTTTTTGTTTTTAAACTTTTGATATGAATTTTAGAAAAATAAAATTCATTATCAAAAAATTCACCGTTCTGATCAACGTCGGCACATAAAAATGTTGTTAACTTCTGAATGCATTATGTTTTTTATGAATTATATATTGCATGTTTAAAATCAATCCCGAGTAAATTTTTTTTATAATGAAATCCGATTCGTATTTACACGCCTCTTGCAAATTTTGGCGAACTAAAAACTCTTAATAATTTCCGCCTACGCTCTAATCAAAGTATACTAGAACTTTGTTATTATTGCACTTTAGATTATTCTGATGGCCAGGGGTCAATACCATTTCTTTCAGAAACTCTTTTTTTCTTCTTCATATACGATTTTTGACGGCTCTCATCATAGTAAGAATCTTACAGGTTCTGTATTTTTTTTTATTCCTTTCGCATTTCTGGCATCATTAAGGCTTTCGCAAAATATTACTAATTTCTTTATTTCAAAACAAGCGTTTGTTTTAAAAAATATACTTACGCACAAAAGATTGTGGATAAGTATATTTGTCTTAATTAAATAACAAAATATCGCCCACTATAAGAATCTCGGCGAGGAATGTCCATTCTCTTTCCTCCTATAATTTGGCAATGCACGAATTTAATCTTTTCGCTAAATCATACGTTTAGATTCAAAGTAAACCTTAATTTGTATTAGTGTAATTAGTCTTTACTTCCTAATAAAACGGATTCTTCTTACAGACATTTTGCATACCAATTTTAAAAAAAATAGTGTTACGAGTAAAATCGAAACAAGTTATAATTAAATTGGTATTACCGTCAATGTGGTATTTTACATTCATCCCAAGGCATACAACCTTTGACGACTTGGCGCACCGTGGGGATCCGGGTTCGAATCCCGGCCGGTCGTCGAGTGAGACTGATCTAGTGATCTGGTAAATAAATACATCGAGTGTATCAACTGTAAAATTGTGACCTGTTACAGTACATAAGTAAATAAATATAACACTTGAATAACTACGATAGTGACATTTTAAAATAATAACAGGTACACACATTTACATAAAATGTATGAAAACTTTCCAAGCACGAGTAGCATCCACTGTACGTTGGTTCCGTACACATGAACATCTAACGGCTTGTAGTACTTCTATTAAACTATTTGCAAGTATTAATTTTTAATAACGTACTCGTAAATGTATTCAGTAATTTAAGAAATCTTTTTAAACATACAATTTAAAATTTAAAAAAATAATTATCTTTACCTCATAATGAAATGACACTCAGATGATATTTAAAATTTAAAATAAATGTAATGTTTACTCCGTCCTTAATTATTTTATGAATATTTTTAAAAAAATTAGTACGAAATATACGGGTCAATAAGATATATTACTTATTTTACGTCGCAGGGTTTCTGAATAAAGTAAAAACATTTCCTACTACATCTCTAATGGGTGTAAAAATATGGTGCACATTTCACAAAATTATTACATTTGAGCGTCTAAAAATCCTCATTTTTTTATAATTTCTCAGGTTTAGTAGTTTCAGACGGTGATATATGACCCCTGCACACGTATTTTTGAGAATTATTAGCTATGTATATCTAAAGATATGTTACTTAAAATTAGAGAAAAAAAAATATTTTACAGACCCTTAAAACCAGTATTTTGAAACGATGTTCCACCCTATATACGGAATTATAAAAATATATTTCTTAATTCGAATATGCCTTCCCCCTCCCTGAAATTTCCATATAAGGTTAAGTAACTTACAATCTTCCCAATTGTGCATTGCTGACGACACACTAATGCTTTCCGGAATATTCAATTGACGATTATATAGTTAAGAATAGTCAATCCAACTACAACGGCGTGAATATTTTTATTCATAGCAGTTACGACACTACTAACTCAGGGCACTTCTCAGCGTAGAATGACTAGCATATGACGTGGTCAATTGGATACTCAGACATACATGATGACAGTATCTCAACATGACAGTAGTGAATGTAAATATATACAGCGACCTCTGGCCGTAGTACATATTAGTGTCAGTTCTTGTTTTATTTAAAAAAAAAGGATTATATATGTATTGCCAAATAATATGATTATAAAAATAATATTCCACATATGAATAATTTGAAAGTAATCTTTATCAGTTTATGTACCGTTACTAACTCGTAGATTAAATTAAATTCCCCTAGAAAACTTTTTAAGACATATTGAAATTGAGTTCATTATGTTGACGGTTACGTGACAATGATTTTCTTCAACAAGATTCACAATTTCAGGATCTGTAAGAATTTGATTATTGATCACTGAAGAGCACAAGAAATTATTTAAATAGTTTAAAATGTATCATGATTAATAATTGAGACTTACTTCTTATGAAATATCATAAATTTCATGTAAAAAATTGGGAAGCCAAATTTTAGTTTCTCTTTTTACTATTTGCATGTTTGCGCAAGCTTATATCAATATTTTAAACAATAAAATTCTGAATTCGTATAGAAGTTTATTCAAATTTGTTTACTAAACATTATGTCAAAGTGGTAATTTGACCGGTACCTTAGAGATTGAAATAGGTTCATGGAAATTTAATTGTTCGATATAGTCATTTCAATCCATCTTCCTGAAAACACTCTAGATCTTAATGAGCAACAGAGAGTAAGACATTATGATATCTGACTTTGATTAGGGGAGAAGTGAGTCGAGAGGAGGGCAGTCATTTTGACAGCGTCTCAAAACCACAATTTTGTTGAAAATGATGAGGGCTTTTATGATTCTGTAGCCAAATGATAAAAACGGAATCTTTACAATTTCGTCCTGTCCGTCTGTCTGTACGTTCAAGCCAGTTCACTTAAGATGATTGGCACTCTATAAACAAAATTTGAATCACACCTACTATTCAAATTCTTCTATGAACGGCTGTTGGTGATATATGCTCTTCTAAAATCTTAAAACGTGTTCTCCCCTCTCTTACTTTTCAATTAACGTGATAAAAGTCTGTAAAAATTAGGTAATAGAACTTGAAATAATCATTCAACAGAAATTGGTTTGGATAAGTTATGTTGTGGAGTTTTTGAGGTATGGAGTATTTTTGTAACTTATAAGTTCAATATTATTTGGTGCTACGGAACCAATCGTGCGCGAGTCCAACTCGTACTTAGCCGGCTTTTTATATAAATCGATATGCGTAGTGTCCATTCTCTATGGCACTGTTCAGTACAATGTCCGGTAAAAATATATATGAAATTGAAACAATATTTTTATTGAACAAATATAGTTCTTTTCCTCTTTTGCTATTTGGTCAACAAAAATTATTTTTATGAACCGAAGTGGAAATGAGCATTTTATTATTTCGCATTTCAAATTAAAGTGTAATTGTTTCTAATAAATCTTCCAAACTTCCCCTTTGGCGACTTTGGCAAGAAATGAGTTGCGTTTTGTTTTCAAGGAATGAGTTTACGATATATATAAATATATATACATATATATATATATATATATATATATATATATATATATATATAAAACTAATAAAAAGTAATCTACGTAAATTGTAGATGAAAGTTTGATCGATTAATTCATATAGAAATCATTTTACTACATTTCCCCAAAGTTAAGAATAAACTAGGCTAAAATAGAAGTTTCTCCCCAAAATTAGAAATACACCCTAAAGGAAAATATCTTTTGATCAAAGACGATTCATTTCCTTTCACTACTCAATATTTATGAATGAAGATTTCATTGCACAATGTGTGAGAAAAAATAACCATACTAACGTATCCACTTCTTTCAATATTTTCAAAACACACTGATTTATTATTCCATATATTTCACTAATGCCTATGTCCTTGTGCCATCGGATTGGGAGTATTTTTATACAATAAAAATGGATAATAAAATTTGTACAAAAGAAAATTAATCACGGTCGAATACTTATTCTACTATCTACATGTAACACGAAAGCGTCACACTAACAAATTGAAAAGGGCTTTTTTTGATCCTATTATTTATTAAAAATAAGGCCACAACATATTATCCTAAGTTTAATATGTTTTCTTTGGTTTTTCGTTAACAAGATTCTCGTTTTCCTTGTCCAAATTTTTATAGTTGTTTGTGAACGTATGTATGTTAAAAGGTGGATATGGCTCTGTGAAAGAAATTCAAATATGGAGACATTCAGTTAAGTAGATGGAACAAACTTTTCTTTTTACAAACGTTGCTTTCAGATTGTTTTACCAGCTTTCCTTTTACATGGGCCATTTGAAAAACATTACAGAACTTAAAGTCATAATGTACGAAATCTTTCTTGAATGGAATGTAATATGTTTCCAATGTGCTGGAACAAGTTTATGATAAATTGAGACATACGTTACGTAACTATCGGGTGGCGCAATAAAAGACGTCCACTGAGCTTAAATGAAAATCGGTAGCGGAAATTCTTATGATCATGTAGAAAATTTCTTCGGAAAATATTGACTTTCTAGTAATATATTTTTTCCGGTTGCCAATAGATATTATTTTTCACTCTTCCAAATCCTTCAGTTCAACCATTTTTAAACAATCCTACCATCCATTCCAAAGGTGGAATCCGCATATCGCCTTCTCTATCACCGTACATAGAGAAAAATATTATGTTTGGCAGTCAATATATCCAGTCATATATTATTAGGTATGATATTTCCTTGTATAAATTCTCAGTTCAAATAACTCCATAAATTCACAACTCATCTTTATTCCATGACTGATGAGTACTTAAAGAAAAATTTTAAAAGATAACTAATATATATTTCACGATATATATATTTTTATATATACATACATATATGTATATATATATATATATATATAAATATATATGTATATTTCTATAGACGATCTGCCATTAGGCAGCATTATGTATTTTGGTCAGCACATTTTATTTTTTTGATGCACTCTGTCATTATTTTGCAACCAAACAACCTATTTCTATTAATACATTTACTTGAAGAATACCTGAATGGAAAAGATAAATGAGAAATAATTCCAAATTATGCAATTCTTTCCTTACAATTTTAATTAGCGGAATTAAAATTGTGTTAGTTTTATTCTCATTTTTATTAGAAAAAAGTTAAAACTCCACTTCTTTGGTAGCATTCATTAACTCAAAGTTTCGCTTTAAATTAACTTTTCCCACTTATTTTTTAACGGGTTAACTGCTTTTTCATAATCGTCCTTTTCATTTCAAAATTCAATATATTTCTGTTGAATTTAAATTAAATTTAAATAATCATTTAAAATCTTCTAAACTGTTTTTTCATCCAAATATAATGAATATCAAATGTGTTTAAAAATTAAATGGTAATTTTTGAGAAACATAAAATCTTTTTGTACAATTTCTTCGTGCGTAGTATTAATATATATAAGCATTCCTTACATTTAGTTAAAAAAAACTGGTGCACTTTTTCTGTCTCCTTTTACATATTTGTTGCTACTTCGCCTCCATCGAAGACAGTATTTTATTATCAACGAGTTCATCAGATAACCTAAAAGAAAATAGTATAAAATAGTTTGACCAATTGAATTTGTTCTGAAATAATGGATTATTGGTATTAGTATATTGTAGTAATGGACATTAGTGGTATATTAAATGACGTTCCCAAATTTATGACACCATCTATCTGATACTATCCTATTGCTAATTGAAATTTTGGTTAGAAATCGTTTTAAATCAATATGAAATACTTATTACATTTTAACAATTCTGTCAAAAAAAATCGATAGATTAAGAACATTTTTGTAAGGTTAATTGTCCCTTATTCCACCTTAAATATTTAACCGAATTTTATGATTCACTAAATCATTTGTGCTATTCAAATTTCCTCGCCAAAATTGAACCACACGGTATGTGCGCGCATGCTTGAACAAGTTTGCCGTTATATATTCAGTTGTGAGGATATTTGTGCACGTTTCCGTGCATTTCTCCGTTTCTCACAATATCCTTGTTTGTGTTACTATCGACATCGCGTGACATAAATGGGTTTATATCGCCGAACTAGTTTTATTTGTAGCACAAATAGGGGTTCAAAAGGAAAGCGAACTAAACTTAAGATCGTTTATGTAGAAGTTTTCAAGTTGAGGAAATATTCGGTATATGAGAAATTGGGTCAACTATTAAAGAAGCTATCCGATTAATAAGATAAGTAAGTATCTTCATGAATAATGGATTATTGAGCATGTTCTTTGAGCGATGTTCGAGTTGTCAAACACTGGGCTCAATTTGAATGACAAACACTGGGCTGAATTTTAATGTTGGGATTTCCACAAACTTTAAACCGGACTATTTAGTTTAGAAAAGTCTGATTCATAGTCAAATTAGTTTATGTAAATTTTTTCCAGCTTTAAAGCTCAGTTTGAAATAAATGCGCTAGTTTTATTCACAATACGTTGCTGGGAAATATTATGGTATTCATTATATTATAAGGCATTAATGTTAATTTCTTTCTGCGTTAAAATTGCTACGTTATTAATGTAAAACGTTGATGACACAGTTACACGTGGGAATATGTAATCCTGCACAAATCTTATCACTTTAAATATATTAAAATATAATTATTGGACATACTTTAGACTATAAAGTATTAATAGAAACTCTACCTAATCTGTTATATTCTATATATAAACAGTATCTTAACAAGAAATTCAGGAATGAATTTGCTAGATTCAGTTACGCGACGAGAGATTAGTAATAGACATGAAATTAATTAAACTTTTGAACTTTCTTTAAAATAATAATTATGTTTTTATTACTGCTGTAATAAATAATTTTATCATATTTTATCATCAATAGTCGATCAGTACATTGATATTTGACTAATATTAAATTAAAATTTAAAAAAAAATTATATTCAAATATCCAAATAAAATTTATATCCCGGAATCACCAGAAAACAAAAATATAGGGCGAAAAATTCTAGATCTAATTCTGATTCTAGAACTAGGCTAGAGATACAAGTCAACGCGAATCATTTTAATTCCATATTATCAAGAAAGCCTCGTTAAGCTTACTGAATCTTGTAAATACCACAAATTCCATAAAAAAATTAGTTTTATTAACAAACTACATCCAGATAATAATATATGTAAACAAACCCGTTCATGCCACTACCATCCAACCCTCCGTACCGGGACATGCCAAATTTGACAAATTAGTCATGAATTCATCACGCCCTCTCTATATTATAAGGAGTTAGTTTAACAGCTTCTGATAAGTAATAATCCAACGCTGTACTTCAAATCTGACCGACGTCCGCTGCGGGGATATTGGGTAGGATGCGGTCTTACATCACTTTTCGTCATGTGTTCTTCTCGCACGTCACACATGCGCAATTACTTGTATATGTAACGAGGCCTTAGCGGGTTAGATGGTTGATATTTAAGTGAAGTGAGTTTACAACTAGGGAGATATATATGCGAGGATAGCTAGTCTTTTGTATGTCCCATATTTTTTCACAATGAGCTATAATTGTTACGTTGTAGGTCAAGTCGAATCACTCTTATAAATTATGTTATTTCAATTATGTTCTGTGCTTGAAATAATACAAGTCATGAGAAACTAACCAAAATGGTTATTGTTAAACCAACCAAACTATACAATTTTATTAAAAATATTTTCCACGTACAAATGCATCTCTTGGACCCTGTTTTTACCATTGGAAACGTAATTTTTTTTCTGAAATAAAAATGTGAACATTTCTTGAATTGTTTGAAGAAAATATATTTTGATATCCACAACCCATATAAAACCTAAATGTTTTGCTTCCGTTGGAAATACCTAAAAATATTACTGCGTAATTGCGCAAAACATTGGGGACGTAAACGTTTTCATCATTTATATGTCTTTGGTTCGCAATAACTTAAATTTGTACAGCATATTAGACATTTATTCTTAATTTTTAAGCAAAATACAAGTGAAACGGGATATCCCACAAGGAGACAAGTTATATGGTTAATTTATTCAATCAACTTATATGGTTTTAGGACACAAATAAAAACCAAATCAGTGGAGTATTCCCCAAAATATAATATATTTCTGATTATTAATAAACGACAGTATAATAAATCTCTATTTTGAGCCAAAGCTCATTTTCCGACATTCAATTTGTCAAAAGTTATATATATGTATGTATATATATATATATATATATATATATATATATATATATAACTAATAAAAATTAATCTGCTTAAATTTTAGATGAAAATTTCATCGATTAACTCATATAGAAATCATTTTTCTAAGCCTTCCCAAAGTTAAGAATAAACTTGGTTAAAATAGAAATTTCTCCTCAAAATTAGAAATACACCTGAAAAATCGTTTGATCCAAGAGGTTTCATTTCCTTGCACTAATCAATATTTAAGAATGAAGATTTCATTGCACAATGTTTGATAAAAAATACCCATACTAACAGACTCGACTTGTTTCACAACACACTGATTTATTATTCCATATATTTCATTAATGCCTATGTCCTTGCGCCATCGGATTGGAAGTGTTTTTATGCAATGAAAATGGATAATAAAATATGTACAAAAGAAAATTAATTACGGTCGAATATTTATTCTACTATCTACATGTAACACGAAAGTGTCTGTGATATATTTTCTTTAGTTTTTCGATAAAAAGATTCTCGTTTTCCTTGTCCAAATTTTTAGTTGTTTGTGAACTTATGTATGTTAAAAGATGGATATGGCACTGTCAAATAAATTCAAATATGAGCCCTGTAATGAAAAAAAAACTCAAGGAATTGAACTGTTTAAAATTCTATGAATTTTGATTGTATGTTTACTTCCAGTTTCATGACACGGCCTAATATTTTGCATAATTTCTTAATATTATAGAGGTAATTCTTTAAAATTTTCTTAATATTATAGAGGTAGTTTCCATAATTTCTTAAGGTTATAGAGGAGAAATACAACAAAAAATAAAATTTTAGGAAATATAGATCGTCATTAAAATGATACAATTAAAAAAATAATGTAATTACTGACACGAAAATTTAAAACATGACTGCGGGAAAAATTCGAACTGAAAATTGAGAGACAAGAAAAGAAAAAATAAAAATAGACCTGTTATGAAAAAGCATAGAAGTAAATTCCCAATTTCACAAAATACAAAACACAAGAGGGAAATTTTATGTTCGTCATTGAAATTTGTATTATAATTGGGAGGATTATCTGATACTCAGCTGGTCCAAACTGCGATAAAGGTCATGAATTTCCCGTCATAAAGCTCCCGTCTTCTTTGAAAATTTAATTTATAAAAATTGTCTTTAGAGCTTGGTACGTTATGCTTGAGAATTTGAAGTAATATGTCATCATATAGTCCTTCCACAGAAATGAAAATTTCAATAATTGATTATGAATTTTCTATTAATGAGCAAGACGTGTTATGGTTGAAAGTCGGGAGCAGTCTTCTATCAGGATTTTTAATCATAATCCTACTGCCAATCTTTGTTTTTTGCTTTACACTTAATCTTATTATGCAAAGTGTGCACATATGTATCGGAATTAATTCATTTTTATAAAGATTGATTGATTAATCTGTATGAAATTTAACTCCTTTAAAATCAATAATTTATTACTGGCAATTTGTTTAAAAAAATATGATAAATAACTTGATACTCGCACGGTTGATACAATTTCCGAAAAACTCTTCTTACAATGACAAACAAAAAATACATCTAGCTTCCCTTCTTTAAGAAAAAATATAAAAATATACACTTAAATTACTTGCACACCACTATTCAATTCCTAAAGTATAGATACAAATTGCCTACCAACTAGGCTAGAGACGAGACATTCAGTTAAGTAGATGGAACGAACTTTTCTTTTTACAGACATTGCTTTCAGATTGTTTTCCCAGCTTTCCTTTTACATGCGCCATTTGAAAAACATTACAGAACTTAAAGTCAATATGTACCACGAAATCTATATTGTATGGAATGTAATGTTTATGATAAATTGAGATATACGTTACATAACTATCGGGTGGCGCGATAAAAGACGTTCGCTTGCTAATAGATATTATTTCTCACTCTTCCAAATCCTTCAGTTCAACCATTTTTTAAATATTCCAACCATCCATTAACAAAGGTAGAATCCGTATATCGCCTTTATTATGGCTTACATACCGTATTCCAATTCATTATCGTTTATATATTTTATGATTTACTTTCTCTATCACCGTACACAGAGAAAAATATTATGTTTGGCAGTCAATATATACAGTCATATATTAATAGGTATGATATTTTCTTGTATAAATTCTCAGTTCAATTAACTCCATAAATTCACAACTAATCTTTATGCCTTGACTGATGAGTACTTAAATAAAAATTTTAAAAGATAACTAAAATAGCGTCCAATAAATCATTCAAAGTTATAAATATTTTACGATATACTTACATAACTAAAATGTATACATAGAAGTTAATAAAATATATTATATATGTTTGTATATATATATATATATATATATATATATATATGTATGTTAGTCTATTATTATTTCTATTAATACCTTTACTTAAAGAATAGCAGAAGGGAAAAGATAAATGCAAAATCATTCCAAATTTTGCAACCTTTCCTCACAATTTTAATTAGCGGGATTAAAATTGTTTGTTTTATTCTCATTTTTATTAGAAAAAGTTAAAACTTAACTTCTTTTATAGCATTCATTAGTTCAAAGTTTCGCTTTAAATTAGGTTCTCCCACTTATTTTTTTAACGGGTTGACTGCTTTTCCACAATCGTCATTTTCATTTAAAAATTCAATATATTTCATTAAAATTACAATTTAAATTTAAATTAAGTAATAATTTAAAGTATTATAAACGTGTTTTTCCATCCCAATATAATGAATATTAAACATATATAAAAATTAAAAGGTAATTTTTGAGGAACATTACTCTTTTGGTACAGATTCTTCGTGAGTAAATTAAATAAATATTAGCATCCCTTACACTTATTTATTCTCAAATGATGGATTATTGGTATATTGTAGTATTAGTATATTATAGTAATGGATATTAGTGGTATGATGTTTCCAAATTTATGAAACCATCTATTTGACACTATCCTATTGCTAATTGAAATTTTGGTTAGAAATCGTTATAAATAAATATGAAATACTTATTACATTTTAACAATTCTGTCAAAAAAACAATCGACAGATTAAGAACATTTTTTGTATGGTTAATTGTCTCTCATTCCACTCTAAATATTTATTCGGATTTTATGATTCACTAAATCATATGTACTATTCAAATTTCCTCGTCAAAATTGAACCACACGGTATGTGCGCGCATGCTTGAACAAGTTTGCCGTTATATATTCAATTTTGAGGATATTTGTGCACATTTCCGTGCATTTCTCCGTTTCTCACAATATCCTTGTTTGTGTTACTATCGATATCGCGTGACATAAATGGGTTTATATCGCCGAACTAGTTTTGTTTGTAGCACAAATAGGGGTTCAAAAGGAAAGCGAACTAAACTTAAGATCGTTTATGTAGAAGTTTTCAAGTTGAGGAAATATTCGGTTTATGAGAAATTGGGTCAACTATTAAAAAAGCTATCCGATTAATGAGATAAGTAAGTATCTTCATGAATAATGGATTATTGAGCATGTTCTTTGAGCAATGTTCGAGTTGCCAAACAATGAGCTGCATTTGAATGACAAACACTGGGCTGAATTTTAATGTTGGGATTTCCACAAACTTTAAACCGGATTATTTAATTTAGAAAAGTCTGATTCATAGTCAAATTCGTTTATGTAAATTTTTTCCAGCTTTAAAGCTCAGTTTGAAATAAATGCGCTAGTTTTATTCACAATACGTTGCTGGGAAACATTTTGGTATTCATTATATTATAAGGCATTAATGTTAATTTCTTTCTTCGTTAAAATTGCTACGTTATTAACGCAAAACGTTGATGACACAGTTACACGTGGGAATATGTAATCCTGCACATATCTTAACACTTTAAATATATTAAAATATAATTATTGGACATACTTCAGACTATAAAGTATTAATAGAAACTCTACCTAATCTGTTATATTCTATACATAAACAGTATCTTAACAAGAAATTCAGGAATGAATTTGCTTGATTCAGTTACGCAACGAGAGATTAGTAATAGACAGGAATTAAATTAAACTTTTGAACTTTTTTTTAAATAATAATTATGTTTTTATTACTCTTGTAATAAATAATTTTATCTTATTTTATCATCAATAGTCGATCAGTGCATTGATTATTTTACTAATATTAAATTAAAATGAAACAAGAAAAATTATATTAAAATTTCCAAATTTAACAATAAAATAATTAATTATCTGCTACGAATTAAAATTGATGTCCCGGAATAACCAGAAAACGACAATATAGGGCGAAAAATTCAATGATGATGATGGCTAGAGATACAAGTCATCGCGAATCATTTTTATTCCATATTATCAAGAAAATCTCGTTAAGCGTACTGAATCTTGTAAACACCAGCAATTCCATAAAAAAACCAGTTTTTATTAACAAACTACATCCAGATAATAATATATGTAAACAAATTCGTTCATGCCACTGCCATCCACCCCTTCGTACCCGCGGGACATGCCAGATTTGACAAATTAGTCATGAATTCATCACGCCCTCCCTATATTATAAGGAGTTAGGTTAACAGCGTTTGACACGTAATAAGCTAACCCTGTTCTTCAAATCTAACCGACGTCCGCTGCGGGGATATTGGGTAGGATGCGGCCTTACATTACTATTCGTCATGTGTTCTTCTCGCACGTCACACATACGCAATTACTTGTATATGTAACGAGGCCTTAGCGGGTTAGATGGTTGATATTTAAGTGAAGTGAGTTTACAACTAGGGAGATATATATGCGAGGATAGCTAGTCTTTTGTATGTCCCATATTTTTTCACAATGAGCTATAATTGTTACGTTGTAGGTCAAGTCGAATCACTGTTATAAATTATGTTATTTCATTAATAATACAAGTTGTCTCATGCGAAATTAACAAAAAATGTTTTGTTAGACCAATAGAATTATGCAATTTTATTACAAAATTTTGGACGTACAAATGCATCTCTGGGACCCTATGTTTACAATTTGAAACGTAAATATTGTTCTGAAATAAAAATGTGTTCATTTCTTAAATAGTTTGAAGAAAACATTTTTTTTTATTCTTCTCTATTTAAACTAAAGAATTTGCTTTTTCATTTTATTCTAAAAAATAAAAAAATATTTGTTTCGGAATTCGAACACAATTCTGTTTTTGACTCCAGAAATGTATTATTGAATCACTCTTAGCGAAGCTAGGAAAAAGTATACAGCATACTTTTTCACTTTTTAACATTTTTTGTGGAAATTAAAAAAAACGAGTCATGCTCATTTTTTTTAATATTTTGGAAGAAATTGACAGGGTCTGTTTTTTGGTATTATCTTTTTTGATATCCATGACTCATACAAAACCTAAATATAAGTTTCAATGTTTTGCTTCCGTTGGAAATACCTAAAAAATATAACTGCGTAATTGCGCAAAACGTTGGGGATGTATACGTTTTCAACATTTATATGTCTTTGGTTCGCAATAACTTAACATTTATACGACCTACTAGACATTTATTCCTAATTTTTAAGCAAAACACAAGTAAAACAGGATATCCCACAATGAGACAAATCATATGGTTAGTTTATTCAGTCAATTTATATGGTTTTAGGACACGAATAAAAAGCAAATCAGTGGAGCATTCCCCAAAATATAATATATTTCTGATTATTAATAAATGACAGAATAATAAATCTTTCTGATATATATATATATATATATATATATATATATATATATATATATATATATATATATATATATGTATTAATCAATATTTAAACTATACTTTTGGCCAGAACTTATTTCGCAACATTAACAAATAACTTGTAATTATATTTGAAGAGGTTTCTGTATATGTGAAGGAAAGTTTGGTTGAGGGCGAGGTTTAAAAAAACATTTTATAAGTAGGGATATGTGCATTGTTGAAAATATCTCTTTAAGTAGGTCTACCAATTTGTTTTTATTGAAAAATAAAAATTTTGGTGGACCATTAAATTCGACATTTTAAAACGCATTGTGTCACTAGGTCTATCTGAAAAACACCGTTACGCGGGAAGCTGAAATTCTGGGTTCTAAATATTCAGTTCTAATATTTTTCATTTTATCTTTATATTTAAACAATAAATAAAAGTGTCGAATATGTAATAATGAAGAAGTTATGAATGATCAAATTAAAACATTTTTTAGAAATTGATCATGTTTTATTTTATAGTGAAAATTTATATTTTTGTTAGTAAATAATTTAATAGAAATATTCTGCAGCTTTAAGTATTTTCTTGTATAAATGGGTACAGACTACTGTGTTGTGTGTGTGTACTCTGTAGTGAGTACTATTAGTGCTAGTTCTTCTGGTACTTAAAATGTGATTATTGGAGGATCAGCGGGCTTCTATTGTACACTTGTTTAAAATATGCAATTGTAAAAATTATTTCACGATCGTATTATTCACACGTCTAAGACTCTAAAGATATTTGAAATTGTTTATGAGACACTAACGGCTACTTTTCAGCAAATCAATATTTTTTACGTATTTGTTTGGTATAATAAACATCAAACAAATACACAAAACTATATTATTGTTGCTTTGTTTCTTGTGGAATTACTCAACGCATTAAGAATAATCTGTAGCTTGAGCACATATTGTATTATACACATAAGTAAATATTAATAAAGTAACCATCAAATAAATTATTTGTTGGAGGACATATTATTTTCAATATTTAGTCATCAAAAATACGCCGTAATTAAAAATATGCGTTTTATTAAATTAAGAAAATAAGTGGATTTACATACTTCCTTTTAACATTCCGAAGAATTTTAACTTGGTTTACAGTAAGTGTAGGTTTTTAGTCTTAGTTATACGGAACCGTGTGTGGTTCAATAAAATCTCCTCTTTTTTGTCTCAAACGTAATTTTAGCTAAATCGTACATAATATTATCACCACCTATATATTACATGGATAGTCTTTCATTTCGATAATGTCCTGTAAATAAATAAATTGTAGTTAGTTATATGCTATGCATTGTGAGTATGCGCTTCGAAATTGGTCTGAAAATATTTTCATGTCGGCATTCCGCATCGTAATTGTATTTGCTGGTTCAATCTCTTATTTTCCACTTCTTTTCTTTGTTCCTACGATTGTTTTTTGTTCCTTTGAAGCTTACTTTAAGTTGATGTCAATGCAAGTTCCATTTATGCTTATAAGGTTTTCTTACACTTTTACTAAAATTTTCAGTAAAATATGTCATTTGAAGGTAATATGAATAAATTATAAGTTTTCCTCAAAAAGCAGTCTTCGCTTAAACATGCAAAAAATAAAATCTGAATTAAGCTGTTTTTTCATTACAATGATAAATAACGCATTTAATTTAAGTCAGCCTATTGTTTACGTTTCAAGATCTTTGAGCCCTTTATACCGTGTATGGCTTTTAATTAATGTCTTATGTGAAGAATATTTCAATAAGCTTTCCCGACTCTTATGTCAAGAGTCGACGCTGCGTTTAATATTTTCCGCATCCGAGGATTTCGCTATTCGTAGAGTTTTTACTCAACCTAGAGTAGAAAGTTGGATAATATGAGAGAAAATTCGGCGAAAAAATGTGTGAATAATACGATCGCGAAATAATTTTCATAATTGCATATTTTAAACAAGTGTACAATAAAAGCCCGCTGATCCTCCAATAATCGCCTGTTAAGTACCAGAAGAAGTAGCACTATTAGTACTCACTACAGAGTACACACACGCAACACAGTAGTCTGTACCCATTTATACAAGAAAATACTTAAAGCTGCAGAATATTTCTATTAAACTATTTACCAACAATAATATAAATTTTCACTATAAAATAAAATATGATCAATTTCTAAAAAATACTTTAATTTGATCATTCATAACTTCTTCACTATTACATATTCGACACTTTTATTTATTGTTTAAATATAAAGATGAAATGAAAAATATTAGAACCGAATATTTAGAACGGAAAATTTCAGCTCCCCGCGTAACGGTGTTTTTCAGATACACCTAGTGACACAATGCGTTTTAAAATGGCGAATTTAATGGTCCACAAATTTTTTTTTTTTCAATAAAAACAAATTGATAGACCTACTTAAAGAGATATTTTCAACAATGCACATATCCCTACGTATAAAATGTTTTTTTAAACCTCGCCCTCAACCAAACCTTTCTTCACATATAAAGAAACCTCTTCAAATATAATTACAAGTTATTTGATATAAAATTTCTAGTTTTGGTTTGAGGACAAACTTACTGCGTTTAAATACTTTTCAAGTTTATATCTTATTTCCTTTAACAGTTAGAAGCCCGTAATTGATAAAGAAACAGACAGACGGATAGACCGACAGACAACCTGGCCACAACAATAGGGATCCATTCTGACCCTTCGGGTGTAGGACCCAAAAAATATATTTTATGCATTTCGAGTGAATTCAAATCTGTGTAATAAAATTACACATATGATAATAACACATAATCACAAACTTCCTTTTTGATATTATCTTTCAATATTTTTTCTTACATCGACGACACATCAAGTTTAAATAGACCATGCAATGGGCAAATTCTGTTATATTACATTGAAATCAGTTTATCTGTTGTCGAAACATTTAAAACGTTATCGAAGACATGTTTTTTTTAAATCGACCAAAAATGGTTCAATTAGACGGTTTAATGATTATTTTGAATGACAAAAAGTAGCTTGCTTAGGATTCTAAGAGCCAGAGCTCCAAGATCCGTAATAATATAAGTCTATGCCCACGGTCCAACTGAAATACAGGTGTCAAGCAATATACTCTTATATATAGTATCAAGAAACAATAAATATAACTATCGATTTTTTCCAATTTATACCTTGTTGACAAATATTAAAAAGAAGACTGTACTCCATCAGGTTTTATTAAATGCAGTATATTATGAATGTTTCTCAAAAGTTACACCTCCATACTATACTCGGAAAAAATTAAATAGGAAGAAAAAATTACACTCATTACAAAATATTTCTCACAGATGCCAACCAACAGAGAATATATAATCTTATTAAGTATGTGGCTATCAAATTAATCTTAATAATTTGAATAAAGAAAAACTAACACACGTTGTCCGGGAATAAGTGTCGGACAAAAAAACGCCGTCCGTTGGCTATTAAGGAATAAATTGTCATTGAAATAAAATGTAAAACTTGCCATTTATTAAGTGCAAAAAGAATATTGCACATAACTCTTTATAACACACCCAATACTTACCCTGAGAATGCAGTACTTACCCGGAGTAGCGATTTGGAAACGTACGAATACGAACAAGCTCACGCTAACCGTACGCAACGACTACAAACAGATTATCTTTTATTGAATTTACCACACAACTGAGAATCAAGGTAATAGCGCGATTTCAATCACTTTAAAGAAGATAATATTCACAATTAAATGAAACTACGTGATGTAGTATTATTTCTACTATCTTTAATTTCTTTACCACGACCTTGGTTTCGTTGTATTACAACATCTTCAGGTGGGATATTAGCAAAGATAATCAATTCAGGTGGGATATTAGCAAAGATTTTCAATCTTTGCTAATATCCCACCTGAAGATGTTGTAATACAACGAAACCTAGGTCGTGGTAAAGAAATTAAAGATAGTAGGAATAATACTACGTCACGTAGTTTCATTTAATTGTGAATAATGAATTTCTACAAAATTAACGCCAAATATATTCAATATTCAAGAAGATAATATTGTTATTGCATTATACCCGCGCCATTACGTACCTAAATATTGAATTTATTTTTTTGTTAAATGACATGAAACATTACTATTAAAAACTTGTGACTTAAATAGTCTGTAAAATATTGCACACGAAAAGCTAATTGAAATATATTAACTTTTATTCACTTTATGTTCACTAAAAATTACCTCAATTAATGTTTGATTAACCTTAAATATATATATATATATATATATATATATATATATATATATATATATATATATATATATATATTATATATATATATATAGTATATATCTTCAAAATATTAATGGTCTTATTCTAAACACAATTGCACTCTCCTAATTGTCGAGTTTATCACGTTATTCTTATATTAATCATTTGAGTATTCTCCTTAATCGTATTAAAATTTTATTTATTCTTTCGCGTAAAATCTCTTCATAGGTCGATCGATAGATACAATAAAATTAAAGTCTTAACTATACAAAAATTAAAAATGTTTATCTCCAATTAACTTTCTCGCACTATAACGCCGGCAAAAGAATCATTTCAAATTCCTTTAAATAGTTTAAAGGACGAAGGTATCTAAATTGCTACATTTTAATTCTGAAGTTTATTTTACTAATTAAAAGGTTTTCATACTTCAAGTGTGAGAACGAAAATAACCTAAAGTGAACCTTATCAATCCATGTCAAATATGTAACTCACCAATATGTAAACAGAGCATTATTTTTCGTACACTTGAAAACATTCCGGTATTTTTTACACAAAAGAACGCTTAAAAATTCATTACAAAAAATAATTTCATCTGTAGCATGATAAAATATAAACAAATTATTTACTAATATTGAAATCATCTTAAGTATTAACAGAAATTAGGTGTTTACAAACGATAGCGCTTAAAATCAACCTTTTTCAAATTAATTCACTTAAACTACGCTATTCAACAAACGATAACGAAACATACATTCGTTCGTACATATGTGTCTTCGACAGTACCCGATTCTAACTGAGGAACGGTCGCCAAAAGTATCATTCGATCGAATGGGGCTAGGCATTGTAACAGCGCTAGCGTGTTTTATTGGTTAACTTTACTTAGACCATATTGTACCTTGTTAGATTAAATAACGTAATTTCTCTTACATTATACCAGCAAATTAGAAATTATTCCTTGTTTTTAGATCGTGAAGAAGATAACAGGTGCTACAAAGCTGCGTTACGTTATTGTTTTTTTATCAATAGTACTATATCGTAATCTCTTTGCATTTTGAATATTGTGTCGCGATATCTTAAATTCATAAAAATATTTAAAGATAATTCTTTTATGAGTTTTGTTATTACCTACACTGAATGTAGCCTTGAATGTTATGTAAAACGATTGTAATAAGCTGTCTTCATACTATGCACCAATTAATTCAGAAAATTATGAAAGTATCTCCTTGATTTCAACAAAAAATATACATTTAATTTTTAAAGAATAATTTTAAATTTGTTTTATTTTGTCTTTGATAATAAAAACATTTTCTTAGCAATAAAATTATATTTGATAATAATTTATATAATTTTATATATCGGGTTTGGGATCATACGATAAATTAAACGTGAAAAAAATCATTCAATAGAATTATTTTTATTTTATTTAGGTCACAATTCCTTTGATTTATTAACAGGTCACAGGGCAGTGGAGGCCTAAACATTTCGTAAAGTATAAAATTGACATGTGTTTAGTATTATATTCCAATGCACTATTTCTACCTTACTAACTACAATAACATAATATTTTTATAAATAATTAATTTAATTAAAAATAAACGCAATGATTCTATTATTCTATAATTAGCATAACAACAACAGCTAAGCAGAAAAAAATTAGCGATTAATCTAACAAGACTTTGAACTGTGTAAGCAATTTTTTCATCGCGAGCCACGGAAAAAGTAAAAAAGTTAAGTAAAAAGTCTTACAACCTCCTTACTACACCAAAAAATTAAAATAATACTTCAATTAATTTATCGTTAATCATTTTGAAGAAAGTAAAGCTTAATTATTAGCTATAAGTTTATTTTCTCATGTTATTACCGGGTAATATTTAATTGTATAACACTTTATTCATAAATAATTTAATAAACGAATATTTTGTATGCAGGTCTTATTTTTTGGACAGATTGCGATCGCCTTTAATAATAAATGCAACCCTCGGGTTGAGAAAGGATGGTGTAAGCCATAGGTATTTGTGCAGATTATATGCATTAGTTTATTACTTGTCTTTGTAAACAAATCAGTCAAACGCCGCGTCTTGAATGTATCGTGTCGTTTTTAAATTTACATTCACCGTATTTCGATTTCCTAGAACGGGCGTGAGTATTCAGACAAATAACATTGTGGTCACTAGATAGGGCGCAGTTAACCTGTACACTGCCCCCGAGATTCCCAGATTTAACACTACTCGGTTTATTTCTTTGAAATAGAATTAAATCCGAAATAATTCAACTAAATACTCGGACGAACAAACTTTATGACGTATCTTAAACAAATATTTAATTATTGTACGTAATTAATATTTAATTGTTATATATAATACATATAATTTTTTCTAAAATAATTGCTACTAAAATAACTTTTCTATGTAATCCTTTACAAACGTTAAAATAGTCAAAGTGAGTGGTTTCCGCAGAATTACAATGGGAGTAAGTACATTAATAATATTATTTATTAAGTTTTTAATAGTTTTATTTCATGTTATATAATCAATCAATTAAACGAAACGAACGCTTCGTATAAATTACTTAATCTAATATACAATGTTTCGCGCGGCAGGTTTACGGGTTATTCCCCTGAGCAATGCTGAACAATGTGCGCAATTATAGTGTGTACGAAAAAGATGACAAATAATTAAGAATATTATTTTAAATTTTCTGAAAATGTCATCTTTTAAATTTTATTTTAAAGAAAATGGACTATTTTTGACTAAACGAATAATATCTTTCTTTGTCCGACACTTATTCCTGGACACCGCGTATATTGAAATTTTCCACAATTAATACAACGATAATACTACTTGAATCGTGAACTAAAATATGGACGGAGAAGCCGCAATATAATTTAGTAACGCTTACGAGTAGGTGCGTCACATAAAATCGCCTTACCCAAACTAAACCTTAATATCTAAGAGCACCCTTTTTTGTAGCACCTGAAAACATTATAGAAATTTTAATCATCAAAAACATTTTGGAAAAAAATTGCCGGTAATTCGATCGTCATTGAAAATCCTAACAATTACTTGCGATATTATTGATTAAATGCTTATGATTTTTACCAGTATTTTCAAGGATAATTTTCCATAAATACCTTCGATTCTTTGCTTTAATTTCCTTTTGGCCTAACTTGCTGAAAATATACAATCACGTTGCAAACAAATCTTGAGGAACAATTGTACAAATAATATAATTTAGAAAATAACAAACAGTACAGCAATTATTTAAAAACATTTGGCTGTAATTATTTTACAAATGAATTCGCACTCGATATTAACAAAGACAAAGATATTAGCTCCTTAAATATGTCACTCTAATCTTTTAAATAAGTATTGTAATATATATCTTTGTTCATGCCGTCCTTTAGCATCTAACCACTTAAAATTTGAGAATTTATGGATTCAATTTTGTCACCAATTACAAAACATTCGATCGTCGTCCATTTATTTCGCACTTCCTTCACAATATCTCTGGATGCGATGAAAAAATAAACACCAATATTTATTATTTCAACAGACCATTTAGTAGAAGAATAATAAATATTTTTAAATTTACACCGACATTAAATCGTTGTATTAATGACTAATTATCAATGACTATATCGCAATAAAACAACATGGAAAATAAGTAAATTTTGAACCAGAAACGACATATTAATGGAAAACAAGTAAATTTTGAACCAGAAACGACATATTATTTTTCACATGTTCTCAATAGGTACAGAACTAGAATAAAATTAAAAATATAAATGCAGATATCTACATAATAAAATTAGTCGTTTTCCTTGATTACTACATTTTATCTCCTTATTAAAGTAATAGGACATTGATAAAGAAAAATTCAAGGAATTCATTATCGATAACATTCGACGTCGAACTTAATTGACCTAACGAGTATTATAATTACAAACTTTTTGGACAATATCTGTTGTTTATCCGTTATACAGAAATTCACTTTGCACCCAACACTCACAAATTACACCAATTATATCGAAGGTAGAAATGAAATACGGAGAAATGGAAAACTTTCTACAAGCAATCGAAACAGTCTCAGACGAGGATTGACTTATCATCCTTCCATTAAGCCAACTTGGGACACCTCAAAAGTTTCACTTGTCCCACAGCAAACGAACATTTGAACTCTGCCAACTCTACTCATTAGAACAATCTACAATGATTGGGCTTTTAGATGAAAATATTTTATTTTGAGAATAAGTACTCATTTGTGGTTTCTAAAAACAATGTCATAACCCACCATCCACCTAATGAACAAGAGTCTCGTGTCACCTTGGACCATGTTAGACAGTTATGTCAATCCAAAAACAAAAGGTTTATTCAACTTTTTTCAGCCATGGTGAGCTAAAATGACGTACTTCTACATCACTACTATTTAACAGATATTCCCTTTTTATACTCCATAAATAAACAACGATAAATTTACGATAATTTAGTTAGAATAAAATGAAAGCAAAAATTCCGATATTCTAGTACAGGCATCGAAAAAAATGGGCAAAAGGAGAAGTAAAAATAAATTAACAAAAATGAGACAACGATTTCATTTGGTATATTTTCATATTAAAAACATATCAACAAAACCTTCTTAGACTTTTGAAGAGTTATCATCAGCCCCGAATGAGAACTGAAAGAAAATATCAACTAATTCATTATAAATTTTAAACTAGGTAAAAATAAGAGTAGTGTTAAAAGAAATAGAGTTTCAAATTTCTTAAAAATATATTAGATTTTTAAAAAAATAATGCATTAAAAAATGACTGCATTTCCCAAATTCTTTGATTTTTCACTTTCAATTTATAGATAGTCAATTTTTATTTATTTCTAGTTTTTCAAAACAAACATCTCTAAGCAACAAACAGAACTCACAATTCAATATAGATATACAAAAAATAAGTAAAAATGTAAAAAATATTAAATTTTGTTAAGCAGTGCCATTTTTGAAAAATAATGGATGAAGATAACTTTTTTAACTTGGTTTGATATGGATTAAAAAAATAATTAAACTTTCGATATCCGCGGCCCAAATCTTCAGATCTTCGCAAACCAGTGATGACGGTAATCACCCAAGTTGTTCGGCCTGTAAGTTTTGTTCCTAATTAATGCTTCTAGATGAACTGTTTAAAAAAACAATATACCTACATTTCAAAATTTGAACCGATCGCAGGGAAACGGAATTGGGCCAGATCATTCATCGGAATTGCAACGAAGATTTCAATTTCTCTGTCGGACAGATTCGGCTACTTTGACGGAAAGTTCACATTTTCCTTTTACAAATTTGCAACAGAGAACGTTTAATATTTATTCGAGCATATGTCTGACGAACTTTTCCTTTTGATTAGGAACAGCTTGGTTTTGTCTGCCAAAAGCATCAGTTTACAACTCGCCTTTTTAAATAATTCGTTGAGATTATTTAAAATTGACATTTCATAGACTTAAAATAATATTTACCAATATGTTAATCAGTAAATGTAATCGTCTGAGCAATCAGCCTAATCATGTGCGATAGCCATAGTTGTTCCTATGCTACAAAATTAGCATTCCGTGACCGTATTGCATTTTTCTACACCCAAATTTGTTCTATGCAGAATTACACAACATCTGAAAACCTTAAGGTGCTAATGACTGTCTCATGTTTTTAATTTTGTGTTGATATACAATGTATTTTATTTTAGCTTCTTTTTTTCCTTGTTCTTTTCCAATTGACATAATAAATGCATAATGTATCGAATTTAGAACTCACTTTTAGCTCAAAATATTACAAGAATGAACATCGCATACATTTATAATTAATATCTCTTATGTTAGAACTCGCCAATTTAAATTGATTGCTGTACTCTTGGAGTGGAGTGATTTACTTTGGGGTTTTCCACAGTAAGAAACTCACATAAATATATTCACGAGAATACCTTGATATGATATATTTAAAGTGAGCAAAATTAATAACCGTAAATCTCTTAAACACATTTACACTTTCAAAATCGAAAACGTTTAAACGATTTTATGTTTGTTAAAAAGTATTAAATCCGGTTTGTTACAATTGGATACATTTTGTCATTTGCTAAACTGATATTTAAAAAACAACAAGTTATTAAAATTCACACTTTATACGTAACACACGTAACGTATTTCTATCCAAACCTACTAAGAATAACTACATGAAGTGTTGCTAACTAGAGGCTCACATCGTTTAAACTGTGATGAAAATTTGAATAGTATTTTACACATTTAAGATGTAACAATATTTCTTTATAATGACTTCTTTCATTATAAAATATATATTTCATATATTACATTTTATTTCCTCTTTTTTTTTTAATTTATTTTTTAAATATCACATACAGCTCTTCCCAAACATTGTTTTTGCTATGTTTTAATGTTAATATTGGAGCAAGTATGGAAACAAATTAACATTTCAGGTTGTTATGTAAATTATCACGGCATCGGGTTCTATAAATTTAAAGTTACACTTCCACGACCATTATTTGACATAAAAATCTAAATTAGCAAATAATATAACCAAAAAATAGGTAGTATTTATATACCAAAACAAAGAGTCTGACCTTATTTCGGTACGTTTGCAATAAGTTTTTCCGGGACTTTTGCAGAACATTAGTTTAATTTTGACGACTTTTATCTCACGAATCGTACTATTTTCCGAATCCTGAAATACATTACTGTATAAGCGCTGCCCAGCGCTGTAAATAATATACTAAGTCCGAAGGGGTTCGACTTTGGAATTAGTCCCCACCCAATTTTGATAAGCTTTGAACACGTAGCAATTATATATATATATATATATATATATATATATATATATATATATATATATATATATACATATACATATATAGACACACATAAGAACATAGAGACATTCATAAGAGTAAACACAGCTACGGTTCGTGCTTACAATTTATGAGCTTGCCCTGCAACACAACCCTTTCCTAATTTTTAAGGACCCCATACCAGATGCTAACTCAATACTTTCTTATCTTTTCTTAAAGCAAACAGAGATTTTAATTCCTATTATTATAAATTGTATATTTTGTTTCCGTAATAAATAATTATTTATAATAATAATATTTGACATAATGGTAGAGTGCCAAATCTTGTGACTTATGGAAAAAACGATGAACCAACTGTACAAAAGGCAACGACTTCAATCACGTCATGCGATGAGCAAATGAGTTACGTAAATTGACGCCAACGATAATAATTTTTCAAAAGACGTTACATATAATTCCAACCGAAATACCTTATGGCCACTCATCGTATCATGATTTTGAAAATACTATGTGTAAAAGAAACTTCATAAATGTAGCCGAAAGGAAAAAACCTAACATATCGACGAAATTAGAAGACACTCCGAATGACATCATTTCTAAATGTGTCAACGTCAACTCGGCGAACGCGGCTCATATGTAACAATTAACGTCGCATTCAGAAAACGAATACACTACTCACATCGTCCGTGTAATCGATCGGATCTCCAAGACGCCAACGGGCTCCGCGCGCGTTCTATCGGTAGTATCTTATCCCCACTCATCTCACACGCTTCGTTTTACCCGAACTTCTGCAGTGCTCTGCATCACGGCACTTGATTCAGACAAGAGGCGACTTCAATCAAGTGGTTCTGCTCGTTCCTCTACATTACGTAACTTGCGACCCTACTTGTACCTATAGACAGTTACCATACATATAATTTTATTAATAGAAAATATACGTATGTACGTATAAATTGAGAAATATGTTTAAACATTTTGATAAGTAGCTTAAACTTTTTTCACGGTTGTCTTTTAAATGAATATTCCATAGTTATTAACACAAATGACAAGAATTAAAAAGATTTTAACTGAAATGAAAAACAGGAGGCAGTCTGTTTGTAAACAATTAAAACGACAATAATGAAAAATGACATGATAAACATATAATGGTTTAGCCCCTGATCTGGACACAGTCAAAATTATTGAGAAACTAAGCTTATTTTACTTTTATTTATTTAATTTTTTTTTATTGACCGGCAGATATTGCTTTAGTAAAAATAAATTTGATTCACGTACCTTGTAATCAGCATATTAATAAAGTATATAAACAATAGAATATATAAAAAAGGCAAAGAAATAAAGTATGTGAAAGTAGCAAAATAATCAACTTGCTACTAAAATATAATACTACTATACGAGCTATTCAGAATGTTGAAAAAAATTAGTATATACAGATGGCGCCCATCACAAATATCTAACCCTTCAAATTGTAACCCAAAAGTATCATCGTATTGGTGTTCATGAAATATCTTTCCACTTTTAAAAAAAAATAATTCGATTAAGGAAATCGATTTTGACAAAAAAACGAAGCCATTCGATATTCATTATTCGCATCCCTAGTTTAAAGCGCGCACTGCAAACCATTTTATATTCAGTTGAGAAAGGAAATCATTAGAATCGTCGAATTGTAGCAGAATTTTTCTGTAAAACATTTTTGTTCCACAAAAATTGTGTATATTTCTTTGTCGAGAGCGTGTCCTTAGAAGAATATAAAGCATTAACTACAATTTCTGTACACAGCGTGAATCGATGAAAAAGAGTAATTTTATTTTTTCCCATCTAAATTGAAAATACAAAACACGTATGAAATCTATTACTCTGGAGCATGAGAAGTTCGGTTCAGTATTTCAGTAAATATTTTTAAATAAATATTATCCTTGCAATGCATAAAAGAAAACGTCTCCCCATCTGTCTGCCTATCTCCGTTTATACACAAAACCATTGGTTCGATATTAGTATATATTTTTATTCTTTTTTTCAATTTGTAGTTAAATTACCTAGTTAAATTATCATACGTGTAATCTTTAGCAGTAGCTTAAATGAGTGGGGAAGTAATAGTTTACATGAAATAAAAAAAAATGAAAAACGGTCAACATACTTGGGCATTGAATAAGAGAGAGTGTAGTTTTATCATTATTAAATGAATGGTGCATTTAACCTATGCACATATATCAAATAAAAACTGAGATTTAAACAACAATCCTCAACGCAAACGGAACCGGGCCTGCATGTAATAAAGCATAAAACGCTAATGACAAATTATTAATATATATTATTTTTCACATTTAAAGCTAAATAATGTTGTATAATTTAAAGAAAAACAAACTCCCCCGTTTTTAACACAACTCAATCGTTATTGGTCAATACAAAATCACCACCTTTCTCCAAAGAAAAACTTCTATAAAAGACAATCTAAAATTTCAGAAGGATTTACGCAGCGATACGTGTCATAACTAAATGTTGAGTAAAATATATTAATTATTACTTTATATCCACATTCAACAGCGACTACCAAAACGGTTCATGAAAAAATGTCACCAGCGACTACAAAAAAAAATTCGATTAGCTACACCTTTAATACCATCTCGCTATCGGACCCCATTCACCCAGGCTCTGCATATTTCACCAAATACCGAGACCTTGACAGTCGCCAGTCACACGCCCAGTAGCGGTAATCATCACTCGCAGAGTACATTACGTGAATCTGCACGTATATTTATATATAAGTGTAAATAAAATTGCTTGGTTTTCTGTTAACTCGTCATTAATTTTAATGTAACTTTCCAAGAATATGCTAATAGATTTGCTAGTGATTCTCATTGTTTATCTGTTTGCCGTTTTTACATAAGTCACCTTAATCTCTGCATCATTTTGTTTCATATAACCAAGAAATTTCAATAACAATTACACGTCCCGAAGGGCATAAAAAATTGTTTCATTTATGTTTTTAAAAAATTACGGAATTACAAGAAAAATAAATCTAGTATCTAATCTTGATTAAATTGTTCTTACATATATCTTTAAAAAATTATATTTAAATAATGGGTATCCCCACAGGTGGATTCACGGATTCAGCTATTGTAGCTTAATTAGATTGTTTATTTATACGGAAACAAAAATGTAAATAAAAAGAAAGAATTGTTGTCATTTTATAAAAAATTAATGATTAATGTATTTAATAATGATGATTTCCCATTTTATAAAACTAATTTAGAAAAAACAAAAAGAGACAAAATATACTTCTCTTGGTACTAATGATAATTCTAGTAAAATAAATAATATTTAATGCTAATATTAGAGTGTTTTATTTTACTAGAATTATCATTACTCCCAAGAGAAGTCTGTATTATCTCTTTTTTGATGTAGCACTCGTAGTCTCCAGGCATGCAGAATACAAGAACTATGTCAAAAAACAATATTTAAAAAAAATACAAATTACCATATCATATTATATCAAAGGCAAAATCAAATTCTATTGTCTTCACATCCATAGTACGCTCAATACAATGTACGTAACAAGTAATTGCGATTCAAAAGCGGCTACAACTCAAATTTAAATAATAAGTAGCCAAATTCTATAAATCATTCAACATGATTCCTTTTTAACTCGTTATATACCTAGGCATATTTCATCATTTAGAGTGCCATAATATTTCTGTTAAACTATGTACTATCACATGGAGTTTTACCATATTACCTTATATCTTTCCCAGACCGAAGAAGATCATAAATTTCTCAAATAGTATCTGATTTAGAATCAGTGCTGTATAAATTTTTTAAAGTGTACCTCTTTAAGTAAACTTGCGGTAATGCTGTTTCTTTTTATATTAGTATTAGTAGTTTGGTAAATGAGTGTTGGGCCATAGTTTTATTTATATATTCAACAACATCTTTAGAACTACCTGTAAAAACTGTAAAAAAAAGTTCTAAGTCCTCGTAGCTTACTTTTCATTTGATATCGTATACAGCGCAAGAAATTTAAAAAAATATATTTCTTTATTTGAAACCACTAATTTTGTGTATAAATATTTTTGTGGATAATTGAGTTATATTATGAAAATCCATATATTGTTTAAATTATAGCCTTTTATTCGATAAAACGAGTATAACTATATCGCAATATCCAATTAAGTAATTGTTTTAGATTAGTCTAAAACAATTACTTAACTCGGAATTGGGTATATTTGTACTCATTACAGCGACTAAAAAGAAAAAAACGTATGCAAAAAAAATGCAGCATAAAGACAAAGCTTGAAATAAAGCAAGATCAGGGAATATTACATTTTTTCATAAGCTACAAGTTTTAAATACATTCAAACGAAACCGGCTATCGAAGCTATTGTATAGTATAAATACAAAGACTATAGGCCAGATACAGCGAACCAATGGCACGAGTGCCGCAAATAACATGCGGCAGAAAGTTCGTAATACCAATAATTTAAGAAATGTATGTATACTTGAACGAAAAAAAAACATCGTTTGTATTATTTGACGTCATGTATATACATACATGACGTCAAATAATACAAACGATGTTTTGTAGGTAGGTAACTTTAATTCATTGCGTGCGCGCGCACGATGTTATAAGCTTTGTATCGGTGCTTGAACGGCAAAATATTATGTGACAGAAAGAGCTTGATGACTGGGGGGCAAAGTCATTCGCGTCCGTAGGAGCTGCCTAATCATCACCCTGCACGTGTCCCCCGGGTGGCGCTAAATGAATGACAACGCCGAGTCTTGAGCGGCGGTAAATAACTCAAAACACTGCGACGCTTAGCCAGCAGATAACATAAGGAGGTAGGAAATGACCTTCCTAATCCGTAAACCACTCAAGAGCGGCGGTCTTGGCTTCATTGCCCGGACCACGAGGAAGAAAACCTCTTCAAAAATTACCCAAATCCAATGGTGGGAAACGTGCCAACTGGATGCATGGCTGTATGGATGAACAGCATTAGCGCCAACCTCTACGGACCTGGTAAACGTAGTTGTATTCTGCCTTCTTAGGGAATGGCGTTACCCCTAAGTGACCTGTTATTTCATCCAATTATCGTGGGAACAAAATGAATGATAACTTAAAAAATAAAACAAACACAAACCCAAGTATGATCCAACAAACTCTTCATAAGAGCATATTTACAAAAACACGTAGCAACTCTATCGGAGCAATACCACAAATGGTAAATGCTCATGAAACAATTCTTGAATCGATTGACAAAGACAAAAACACCTGGCAACAAGACCGAATACCTCATACCAAAAGAAAAAGAATGGAATCAAAATCACCACAGACAGAAAACTTAAAGAAAAAGACCAACACGACTGAATACGGAATATCTACCCAAAATCAATTTGAAATATTAGGTGAAGTGGAATATAATCCGGATATAATAGAAACAGAAAAGCCACCAAAACCAGAACCAATCTTTGTAACTGGGGTCCTGGATATCAATTCCCTTAAAAACCTGCTGTTAAGAATAACAACAGAAGGAAATTTTACTATGACCACTCTCAGGTCAGGACACGTTGTGAAAGTAATGCCAGTAAGTATAGAAGTATACAAAATGATAAGAGAAAAATTCATCACAGACAATATCAGCCATTATACTTACATGATAAAAAGTGAAAGACCTTATAGAGTTGTTCTGCGAGGCCTCCATAGCTCAGAAGACATCTCTGAAATAAAAGAAGGACTCAAAGCACATGGACACGAAGTAAGGCAACTCGTAAATGTACGTCATCGAAACACAAAAGAACCCTTACCCCTATTTTATGTAGACCTGGAGCCAAAGAATAACAATAAAGATATTTTTAAAATAAAATACCTCAATCATATGAAAGTATCTTTTGAAGCACCTTATAAGAAACAGGAAATTCTACAATGTAAAAGATGCCAAAGGTTCGGTCATTCAAAAAATCAATGCTACCGACCATTCAGATGCGTCAAATGTGGAGACGACCACCCAACCACCAGCTGCTCCAAAACAAGGGAAACGGAAGCTACTTGTGCAAACTGTCTAGAAAAACATCCAGCTAGTTACAGGGGATGCCTAAAATACAAGCAATATAAAGAGCACTTATTGAAAATCCAACCAAAACAAACATATAAACATACAAACCAAACTAAGCGAATGCCTGAAATGGACAATTTGCAGCCAAGGAAATTCAAAAATTATAATAGAACAACCTCAACTTACGCTGAAATCACTAAAAGTAGAATGGAAAACATCACTAAGCCAGACCAATTACCTCAAACGCAACAACTAAGTGACATCTTGGAACAAATGTTCAACAGAATACAAACTATGATGCTAACCATGGTAGACAACATGATGGATCGTTTCATCCAGCTTATTAGCAGCCAGACTAAGAAATAATCTAAATCTTAAAATAGTCACATGGAACGCCAACGGACTGGTCGCTCGACGACTAGAGCTGGAAATGTTTCTACACATGAAAAAGATTGACGTGGCATTAATATCTGAGACTAGGTTTACCATCAAAAGCCATATCTCAATAAAGGGCTACACAGTTTATGCTACCAACCACCCATCGGGAAAAGCGCATGGAGGAACGGCAGTGATCTTAAAATCAAATATAAAACATCACCCGCTTGAACCTTTCTCAACTGACAAGATACAAGCCTCTCTTATTAAAGTGTATGACAATAGCTCGGACATTACCGTTGCTGCAGTTTATTGCCCTCCTAAACACCAGATGGCAAAAGAAGAATATAAAGATTTCTTCTCTATACTCGGACATCGCTTTATAAGTGGGGGCGACTGGAACGCTAAACACCTGTTCTGGGGATCTAGACTTATAACAACTAGAGGAAGGTCGCTCTATCAAGCTGTGAAAGATCTTAATCTTGATTGCTTGTCCACTGGAGAACCTACCTATTGGCCGACAGATCCACGAAAAATACCCGATTTGCTGGATTTTTTCATATCTAGAAACATTGCAATAAATAACACTAAAACAGAACCTGACTTTGACCTTATCTCAGACCACTCTGCTATTGTTCTAAGGGTATATAGTAAGATATTACTAACAGAAGTACCACTTAAAATCTACAATAAGAATACTAACTGGAAAAAATATCAGGATATCATCACAACGGAAATACAGCTCAGGATCTCACTGAAAACGTCTGACCAAATAGAACGGGCTATAGAAGGACTAAACAAACTGATTCATGACGCTGCAAACAGGGCTACATCCCATCACAAAACGGGAACTGCTATAGAGCATGTGTACCCTGAATTCATCAAGGATTGTATAAACGAAAGACGTAGACTCCGCAGAGTATGGCAAAACACTCACTATCCTAGAGACAAGACTGCCTTAAATAAAGCCACACAACATCTTAAAACTCTAATCAAAGAATTGGCAAATGAGAATCTACAATCATATCTCACAAAACTGACACATACTAGTGACACAAACTACTCGTTATGGAAAGCTACCAAAAACCTAAAGCGTCCCAAACAACAAGTCACACCGCTAAGAACAAAAACGGGATCCTGGGCTCGCTCTGATAGTGAAAAAGCTAACAGATATGCTGATCACCTACATGAAGTTTTTGAACCGTTTCCCAGCAGTAATCAATATCTGGACAATGAAATAGAGGAGTACTTAAAGACACCTATTCAAATGTGCTTACCACTTAAGCATGTGACACCAAATGAACTGAGGCGGGAAATCCTAAAACTCCAGGAAGGCAAATGCCCTGGCTATGACCTTATCGACGCGACACTTTTGAAACACCTCCCAAAAAAAGGAATACTGTTCATACTCGCTATTTTCAACGCATGTTTAAGACAGTCCTACTACCCAAGCCAGTGGAAAATAGCACAGGTAATAATGATACTGAAACCAGGTAAACCTGCTCAAGAAGTGTTATCTTATAGACCTATCAGTCTCCTTCCGGTAATTGGAAAATTACTGGAAACGATAATACTTAACAGAATGAGGGAACACTTAGCAAATATAATACCAACACATCAGTTTGGATTTAGAGAGGGCCACGGAACTATCGAGCAAGTGCATAGGCTGGTTGATGTCATAAGTAGAGCATTGGAAAATAAACAATATTGCTCCGCAGTCTTCTTAGACATTAGCCAAGCATTTGATAAGGTATGGCATACTGGGCTTCTCTTTAAAATTAAAAAAATGTTACCGCACTCCTTTTTTCCGTTGATTAAATCGTATCTTGGAAAAAGATGCTACGAAGTGAAATATAACTCCGAAACATCAGAAATGCACCCAATTAAGTCAGGAGTTCCACAGGGTAGTATACTGGGACCAGTACTCTATTTGATATTTACAGCAGATCTACCTACTTATGCCAACACTACCACAGCGACATACGCAGATGATACCGCACTTCTTTCGTCACATGATAATCCCGATTCCGCATCTGAAAGCCTCCAATCCCATATCTCTCTCATCCAAGCATGGTGCCAGCAGTGGCGTATTAAAGTCAACACAGATAAGTCAGCCCAAGTAACTTTCACACTTAGAAGAAAAACCTGCCCACCTGTAAAACTTTTTGATACAGCGATCCCACAATCAGATGACGCCAAATACTTGGGTATGCACCTCGACCGTCGACTCACTTGGCGTAAACATATATGGACTAAAAGGAAGCAACTAGACAGCAAACTCCGCAGCATGTACTGGCTAATCGGCCGTAAATCACAATTGACAGATTCCAGTAAAATGGCTATCTATAAAACGATACTGAAGCCCATATGGACTTACGGCATTCAGCTTTGGGGCACAGCCAGCCATAGTAACATCGAAATACTTGAAAGGTTCCAAAGTAAAACAATGAGAGCCATGTTTAATATACCATCCCACATAAGCAACAAATATGTGAACCTAGATTTAAATCTGAGAACTGTGAAGGACGAAATTGAAATAAACAGCAAGAAATATCAACTCAGACTGGACCAACATATGAACGAACTAGCTGCTGAACTTCAAGGAGAGGGCAGTCTAAGATTCTCCCGCCTTAAGAGGAATAGCGTATCTGAACTTGCGACAAGATTCGCGGACAAAATATGAGGATTGCACCGTTGGGTGCATGTCTTTGCTAAGAATAATTTAGCTGATGAAAATCTGACAACACATTAGATTATTGTTTGAAACAAACAGATCGCTAAGTAGCAGGATATAAAAATAAAAAAAAAAAAGAAAGAGCTTGATGTCACGCATAATTCCATCTGACTGAACGGATAGATTGACGATGCGCGTGCAATGCGGGAGTGCTCGAATGGAAATGGTGCGGTACTTAATTTGTCATTGTTTCAACATGGCTAGTTTGTCAAAAAAATAAAGAGTGCAAGATAACGGCCAAAGAGACTTTAAATTTTGGTAGATTAAGAAATATGACATGATTAATTAATGCGATAAAGCAGTATCTGTTTTATGTTCTGGAACAGTAGTATGTAGAACATCGTCTGTAAAACGGCACTATGGAATAAATCACAAATCTCTTTACCAAAAAAGCGAATCGGAGCAAATGAAATTTATTCCGTGAGCACTGAATGAAAGAACAAGACCAAATCTATGAGTAAATATGTTAATAAAGATTGTCATGCAAATGCCAGAAGCTTTCCGGCTGCAAATATCATAAATTTTTAATGAAGGTAATTTTTTGAAAGAAGCTTGGTTAACATGCGTTCCTTCACTTTTTGATGAGTTTGGTGAAAGAGGTTCCTTTATCAAGAAGCACAAAAAACGATAGAATTTTAAAATCGGCAGAAAATGTAAATGAATACAAAACAATTACACCTCTTCTTTTATTCCGCTATGTCTCGATGGAAGTACTGATGTAGTAACTAAATCTGTTCGTTTAGCAGTTTTTGCCCGATATGGTATTGCTAATGACGTCAAAAAATAATTAATAGCATTACCATTATTGCCAATAACTACATTAATTAATAGCATTACCATTATTGAACAATAACTACTTAGGATACAGATATTTGTATAGCTGTAAAAATGTACTTGCTGAGATAGAAATTAACTTCAGCAAAATTGTTTCGATAACGACTGATGCAGCCCGAAATATGATGGGTTTTCATTAGCGCATTTCAAACAAATATAGGACATTCGATTCTTGATTTAGACTGCATCATACATCAACAAGCTTTGTGTGCTGAAAGTGGTTTTGCCTGCTTCAAAAATATAATGGCAGTAGTGAGGAAAATAGTAAATGTCATATCGCCGTAGGCTTTAAATAAATGAAAATTTGATGCTTTGTTGGATGAAGTCAACTCGGTGTGTAATGGCTTACTGATGTATAACAATGTTCGCTGGTTGAATCGCGGTAACGCACTTCAAAAATTTGATTCTTTGCAAGATTTCAGGCTGTTTTTACAAGTTGAGGAAAAAAGTGAACAATACCCACAAGTGACGGATGTTATGTGGCTCTCAAAATTAATTGTTCTTATAGACTTGTGCCAGCATTTCAATTAACTGAACGTAAAGCTTCAGGCTAAAGGCCCAAATAAAACGATTATTGTCATGGTATACCTCACTCGTGCTTTCGAGATTAAATTGGAAGTTTGCAGTAACAATATTAATACCAAGAACTACAAAATATTTCCCAAATTTGAAAAAAATCACCAAAGACTTAGATTTATACAAAAAACCTGACGTAAAAAAGTCACAGTAGAGTTTATTTCGGTAATTAATTCATCAATCGAAGAATTTTCTCCAAGATTTTTTCAGACTAAGGAATTATCGGAACCTTTCAAATTAATTGTGTGACTTTAGTCGATAAATTAAATCTATAAAGTTGATTTGTTAAAGATTGAAGAAATCAAAATACAGCTGACTGACTTCCAGTCTAATTCAATATAGGTTCAAAAATTTATCGAATTAAAGAAGGAATTGGAATTAAATGAAATAGAAAGACTATCGGCCAATATGACTAATAGTGCCATTACTGAAATCATGAAAACGTGGAATTCAGTCCGAGTCATATTTAGTTGTCTAAAAAGCCGACTTTTGCTATCATAACCATATTTTCATCTATTTACGCTTGTGAATCATTGTTTTCAGAAATGAATAACATTAAAATTTAGCATCCAACTCAGCTTGCATTCTGCTAAAAGAAGCAAATTATGAGTCTAATATAAGAAATTTAGCATCTAATTTGCAACAACAGAAATCATACTAACTTTTTTTTATTTAAATGAACATAAAACACTAAAATTACGATTGCTGTATAAATTTTAGGTCGCAAATAAAGAGCTTTTAATTAATAGCATCTAGTTTTATTTTTTGTCCATTACATCACTAAGTCAAGATGATTTGACGGCACATCATGCCACATTATTATTTGATTTATGAAATATAGCACATTCGTCAATAAAAGTTCGCCATCCCTGATATAGGTTATCGTAAGCTTTATAGGCTACAGCACCTTGCACGATGGATCTCCGTCGGCTGTTTCTAATGGCCTCTCCGAGCAAGTTTGAATTGAGAGGAAGGGTTACGATGAGCACTCATGTAGATAACGCCTATCGTATTCACCGGTTAGCCTATTATCATTTATTATATACTCACTTCATTATGTCATCTCTGTATTGAAATATAATGTATCTACTTGGACGTTGGGGAGAGCACGAAACTTTTTTTACTGGTAGAAAACGGAACCGTCAGTTCTGTTTATCGTAAAGGATTTGAGGCTTTAGATTGTATATTGGTGAAATGTAATTCAGACATGAGTTTTGCTAGAAAAGAGTATCGAAATTTGTTAAGGACTGGTAATAACATTATGTGTATTATTATTTATTTCTACTATAAGTTAATTTCTTACCATTTATTATATACTCATTTTATTATATCATCTATGTCTTACATTTTAACCCATCTAAGAACCAGGCCGTTCCTGAATAATTGAATTTCGCGACTTCTGCACCGCAAAAATTTAATTATCAACTAATTGCGGAAATTATTTCAGTGGAAACAAAAATAAAATTGTATATATACAACTAAACAATTTCGAAAAGGTTATGAAATATCCTAAATGATGAAATAATATTTTTTTTATTTTATACTATGTAAAGATATATAAAAAAATTATCACAATCGGAAAAGCCTAATTTCTGGCCCGATTTTTAATTATTTCACAATATTTCTGGCAGATGAAAAACGAATTGTTTTAGTAAAACTTAAATGAATTTATAAAAAAAATTTTAAAGTTATGAATTCAAATTTTATACAAATATTTGAAGAAAGTGCATAAAGATTGTAGAAAAAGTGACGTGTAGAATAAATATGTCCTTTGCCGCGCACGAAAAAAACTCGCAAAAGTAAAACCTTTTTCTCCTATCCCAATCTAGAATAGTGACGAAATCTATACATGTGATGCATACACGAAAGATGTGAAAATTTAGACGGGAAAAATAATACAACATGCTTATTAACCTGACACAAAGGATAAAATATACATTAGACAAACAAACACCGATTCTTGAAGTTTAACCTCTAAGAGAGTTCCTAAGGTAAAAAAAGGAGATGGTAGAAACCCTTTGAAACCCCGAGAGGGTGAATAGGAAATGAAAATGTATAAGAAAAAATCTACGAGAAAAAATCTACAAGCGAATAATTTAACGCATATTTCACGGATTCTATCAAAAATATACAGTTACAATAAAGAAATTGTACATGAAAATAAAATAACTTGTAAAAAACCAATTTCAAAAAAAAGGTACAAAAAAGTAAAAAATAAAAAACTCAAAATAGGTACCTGCTTATTCGCAATAAATAACTAACTAACTTATTTTTGAGGTCAGTTCCAACACTGTTGCCCAACTTAAACAAATTAATAATTATTTCATTTATTATGTAAATTTAAAACCTTAACTTCTAATGTACTCACAATACGAAATAGATTCATAAATATAAAATTTTAAATTAATTTGATATGCGGTGCTGGCGCCGACTTCAAAAATAAGAAACTTAGTTATTTATTGCGAATAAGTAGGTATCTATTTTGAGTTTTTTATTTTCTACTTTTTAGTGATTAATTATATTAATCATCACACTATAACTAACATTCAATTATTTTATTTCTTAGAATATTGTATTATTATTAAATGTCAAGGGCAAAAGCTGGTATATATAATAGTTTTTTTTTTCTTTGTCTAAAATTGGTTTTCAACAACATACAAAAATAAAGTGACAGTAGTAGCCGCCAGTGGTTAGCTGTCAGCCATTGAGGAGTTCCATTGTCCATGTTCGAAATCCAATATCAGATTTTGCAAAGTAATAACTAAAATAATAACTAGTCAGTAGCATGTAGACTGAATCACGATTGATTTACTACCATCCGTTAAGGAGTTGCATTATACATCAGACTCTGACATGGTCGACTGTATAGTCATTTTGAAAAATGACAACTACCAGTAAATAACTTTAATCAGGTTTAATTTACAACCATCCGTTAAGGAATTCCAATATTCATCTTCAGAACTCATCATCAGACCCTGACCTGGTTGACCGGGTGGTTATTTTGCAAATTAACCGCAACTAGTAGCAAATATCTTTAATTACATTTGATTTGCTAACATCCGTTTAGGAGTTCCATTTTTCATCTACAGACCCTGACATGGTAAATATTGTATTTATTTTGCAAAATAACCACTACTCGTAGCAAATATCATAGTTGATTCACTGTCATTCGTTAAGGAATTCCATCGTTCATTTCTGGATTTCATCATCAGATTTTTGTAATATTTATATAAGACCATTTTCAAATAAAGAAAAAATCATGGAAATCGGTCCACTCAGTAAATAATTATCGTTGAACATACATAAAAAAGGTTCTGATGAAGACCAAATACTAAGTTAAAAAGACAAAATACTCACAAAAAATGTTTTTATTCAATTGAAAACTGATTTAATCGTCACATTACAAAATAAATGCTATGGAGTAAATTAGTGAATTGAAATAGGGTAACTGTAACTTGAGTCGACAAAATATATTTTTATAAAATTTATAAATAACAATTCAAAAAAACAACATAAAAGATTTTACTACTATCACCAAAATGTCAATGCAGAAAACAATCAATAACCTTTTAGATTAGGTTCAGTAGCTTTCAGATAATGCCAAAATTTGATAGATACATAACCGAACTACACCAATAAATTAATTCTTTAAAAATTCTAATATTTATGGATTCATATAACACCCATGAACATGAACCATGTATATATATATATATATATATATATATATAGCTTATAAATAATATCATTCAAACAGAAGTGAAACCTCACAATATCAACCTTACCAAAGGCATCACAAATGCTATACGCACAAAGTATGCAATAGCCCTTAACCTCTTTTTCCTTACAAATAAAATTATATATTCCCAACTATATAAATATACGCCACTTCGTACAAAAGTGGACGGCGATTACGATATTGGTGTGAAGGCTTCTCTTGACATACTTCTGTCCCTCATTAACAGTCCTATGCGGACCTCATTCCTTTATCGACTTATTCACTTGCAATATTATCTTAGAAGTAATTTTCTCCGATCTGATTCAAAGACTTCTTTCTAGTTTATATAGCTCGTTTAACACCTCTTATCTCTTGTGATCAATATATGAATATGAGTTGTATTCTAAACAGGAACTAATAGCAACAACGTTCAAAATTTATTGCTAAAAGCAACAACATTCAAAATTATATCCATCTTAATATAGCATTATTAAGCTTGTAATATTTATTTTGTTCTTGGATATTCAAGCTACGTTTACGACATCGCGTACATTGTGTTTACCATATGCCAAATGATCTGTAGCACTATTTTCAAATGAGGTTATATCAACTTAATTTTTTAGTAATATATTTCTATGTTGTACTTATTTCTTTATGTCATAATATGAACGCATATGTATTACTCACTCGGAAGAGTTCTAAGACGCGTCCGAGATGTTAGTTAATACCTACAGTCCGACGTTGGGACTAACGTTAAGTACTAATATTACAATACTCTCGTTAGAAGAGTCAGAAAAATAATGATGAAATATATGCAGACAACTTGTGTAAGACTTCTTATGTGTAAATTCTTGTATAACAAAATTTTTATGTAAACATGAAGTTAATTAAGAAGTAAAGAATTATAATTACCGTACAACAAAAAGCTATTGAATGTTCAGGTTCTTCTCAAGCCTGAAATTTGTTCGAAGAAAATAAATGGGATCAACCTTTACTAGGGCTAATATACCATGAAAACATACATGTATCTAGGTAATAAATATATATGTTTATTACAGCTAATATACATATAATAATTATTTAGTTCTTAACTTCTTATGCTTCTTATTTGTCTTTCGTAGAAGGGTACTCTTGAAAAAATAGTACCTTAAGGTCATAAAAATTACCTTGGTCTTACAAGAAGTTAAAGTTAACCTTCATATTTATATTACGAAATATGAATCATTGAACATAAGAAACTAAAATCAATTGAGAAGTCAGGCATCATATTGTTCAGTTTCTAGCTTCTGTAGATACTATACAACAAAAATTACCACTTTTAAAAATATACGATGTTCAATAACTAGACAATATATGATGTTCAATAACTAGACAATATATAAATAAGTATATATGATGTTCAATAACTAGACAATATATAAATAAGTAGTATAAATATATGATGTTCAATAACTAGACAATATATAAATATGTAGTATAAATATATGATGTTCAATAACTAGACAATATATAAATAAGTAGTATAAAATTACATGCATTAATAAATTTCTTAAAAAAAATTAATATTAATATAAAAAAAGCATATTTTTGGATTTCAAATTTTACTTTACTTTGAGTCTAAGTGTAGCATCTTTTGTAAGTTTTATTTGGTCACAAGAGTATTTTAATTAAAACTAGGTACACTTATTTAGTTACAAAAGCAACAGCTTTATTTTAACTAAAATATGACAGAGTAAAGTTATGAGGTACAAAAGTAAATTTGTCTTTTCTTTACGTGTAATTGCATGTAAACAATTTTTCAACTGTATATATTTATTTGAACCTTGAATATATAATAAAATTAAACGTACAAAGTAAATATCATTAAGCTATAACAATTTAGTGTAAAATGTTTCTTTGATCGTACTATACAAAATATCTTAGACAGAACGAAAACTATATTTTTTATTAATTTTAACCAGCTTTTATTTTCGCCTTTATTCGTATTTTAACATTGTTCTATAGGAAATTAGTTTTTCTCCGATAATAATATTAGTATTTCTAAAAATACCCTTCGTGGAGTTAAAAGTAACTTTTCCATCTTGATTTGAATGCGAGTTAGAGCTCTGTGTTAAATTCCTGCACTTGGTTTTTACTGCTTAAGCGCGAATGGATGAACGATAAATTCTTAGAAAGTTTCAGTTAGAGATAAAACCCTAGCTAAATGTAATCAATACACTGAATTTCGTTTATAATTTTCTTAAATACTTGTTTGTGATTATTTTCTGTTATGTAATGTAGCAATGTCAATAATCCTGCAGTCGACTGAAAATTATCACTTGACTACATAATATACCAATTTTCAAAACTGGTGTATTAAACTAAAAGTTTCTAGGACGTTTTAAAATCCACCACATGTTCATATTTTGTTTTTTTTGGAAAAAACATCGAATATTATAAAAACACAAAATTTTCTGAAAATCATAATGGCAAAAATAACTGCACACTACAGACTGTACGTTATATTACCAATAAATGCGACATTTCATTCGCTTTCATACGATATATACATGTTGTATATATCTTTATCTTATTTTAACCTGACTACGTTTGAGTGGCGTTAGTAGCTGCCGACCAATCGGACAGAAACGCCCAAAGGAGGGGCTTTGAAGGCAATACATATTGGATGCCCAATTAAAAAATCATTTCTGAAGTTACCACACTGACTGTTGTAATTTTTCCTACTTTAAGGAATAGCTTTACTCTCTTTTTTTTAGTATATTTTATGAATGTGTATATTAGTTATGTTCATAATCTCCAAATAAAGAAATCTGTACTTCCTAAAATAACTTTGTCCTATTGATTTGAAAGAAAAACCCTAAGTCAATCATTTTTTAAATCCTTGCAACATTGAATGACTTAGGTCAAAGATAAAGAGGTTTTTTTCGTATTATTGTAATATTTTTAACGAAAGTAATTATACATATGTTAAAATTGTTTGCACTCTAATTGCAAACGACAATAAACTGTGAAGATAAGTTTCCATTGAATACTCTCTTAAATCATGGCTAATTATGAGATTGAAATCATTGCGTACTTTAAAATCATTGCTTTTGTTGATTGATGAAAGAGACGGGGTTTTTGACCCTAAAGATAGTAAAACTCAGAGAGTGACCTGCTGTAAAAGAAAAAAAATGCAAGTAAGTTTATGATAGCAGTTCTAGAGACTACTGAAATGCATACATTTATTAGATCAATTTTTATCACATGAATTTTTTCCATCTCATACAAAATATAATGATTTATTGTTTGGAGGTAGATTAATTTTGAACAATAAAACGCATTATTTAGTCCGAAATGCATGACGATTATGGTAAAGCTTCTCTAATTATGCCACAATTTTTCTTGATAAATAAACATTTGATGGTTTTTTTTGTTTTTACGAAAATAGCGGCATTCATTTAGTTAACTAGGCATACAACTTCAGTTATATATTTGGTGATTTTTCCTTTGCGTAGTATAATTAAAATCTTAAATTAGTAGTCGGCAGCAGAAAAATGTCGTATCACACTTTATATGGATGAGAATACACAGTGGATTAAGCGTTCAAACATATCGACAAATACACATTGCTATCTAGTAAACTTATAGTGGACTGCTTTCTGGCTTTTGTGGTTGGCTATTTTATTCTGAATAGTTGTATTCCGCTTGGCACCACAACCGGCATAAAGGAGCGCGTGCCAACATCCCTCATGTCTCTGACTTTATGTGTGCTTTATGATGCATTCATTCGAATACTCTTTCATATTAGCCTCAAAGAAATCGGAATACTTGTGAAATCAATTTATTATTTGATTTTTGTTACAGTCGCAGAGACCTAGACAGTCGATTAATGTTTTCATGGTATATATGAGGAGAGAATATGTTATTCTAATAAATATTTTGGGAAAAATAAAAAATTGATGGAAAGAATTTGATGGCACTTTGATTATTACAACTTATGACATAGGGTGAAGTTTTTACATTTCGTTGCAATTTATGTTCCAAGTATCTCAAACATATTGCCTTTTATATCGGAATATTTAATACCAAATACCCTACTTCCATATTCGATAAAACAACAGTATTTTGGTGCTTATAACACAATGATTCCGCAGCACCTAGAAAGAAAAAAATGTATGCCAGAGCAGGATCTCTGGTTGTTAATATCTGAAGTTTAGTCTAAATTATAGTAGCTAAACGTCCTTTGTTCTTATTTTGGCTAAATATTAATCTATATTCTTTTGTTCCTTTATATACCACAACACTATATTAACTGCTGGTCAATGTTGTAGTTCTGATTTTTATTGAAGCTACTCAATTTATAATTATAATTATTAATCAATTTATAATAATATATATCAGATCTCATACTTACTGATAGATAAAGCAAGTTTCCAATCGCTTATTGATGTAATATTTCTGTAATTATATTTTTTTCCTGTAGTAATTAATTTCGTACTAAGACCATATGGTGATCACTGGTTTGATCAACAATGATCTTATTTATACCCAAATTTTCCTTGATCCTCCAACTGGTAAAATGATGCAATGTGCAAAGTTCTTTCATATCAAATTGGCTTCTGACCTGATATTGCATTTATTCGCGTTTTTAGTGTTATTATAAAAATATAGTAAGTTATAAACATAGATTAATATAAACAAAATATTGACTTCATCAATCTTGCAAGAAGACAAGGGAGAGTTACAGACATACAGATGAACTTTTCAACCCCAGGTTCCTTAATACTGATACTGCGGTTTCAAATTCCACAAACGGCTGGCTTGTTTCAATCCATAAACCGATTTATTCAATTTACATACTTAAAGAATTATGGACCTTTAAGAGGGTAGCACAGGAAGTTCTTAAAACTGATGATTTGCACTAATGTTAAAAAAAATTATTTAAATTAAAACAATCGAGTACCATGGTAATCCGTTTAGGTACCTTGCTTGAATAATAATATTGAAAATTGTGTATTTTGTATTGACTAATAATATTGAAATTGTTTATTTATTGAATAATTTGAAAATTTTGTATTTAATATACATAAATGTTAGGGTAAATGTAATAAAAAGAAATGTTGGGTTCACGCCTTTTTATAAGTTTCGCTGTGATCTCGATTAACAATAAACCAGTATTTTATGACAAAACATCATCCTGCACTTCTGTTTAGAATTGGTTCAATGAGTTCAAGCGTGATCGTACTAATCTCACTGATGATATACGTAAAGGACGTACTTTAACAGCGACAACTGAAAATAACATCAAGTTTTGTAACTCATGATATAGGCAGATAACAGAGTAATTTATCAGTCGTTGATATGAGTCAAATTGGAAAAAAAAGTATGTACGAAAATTTCGGTGTCAAGAAGCTTCCTGCTAGGTTCCTTCCCCATGATTTAACCAAAATGTTTATAAAAATACCGTCGCGATAATTAGTATCGCTAAATGTTAGAAAAATTGTAACGGAGATCAGTCTAATACTAAACTCGATATCATTACAGATAAAGAAATCCAAATGTACTGTTCAAGAAATTAAGCTCATTATAATATCAGTAAAAATGAGTAGTAACAAATAGAAGTTGAACAGGGGTTTATCATGATACAGTAGGGTCCCACAAAATTTATTACTGACGATAAGTTGATGTTTAATTAAACAAAAATTTTAAATTGTATTTTTGTCCATCTAAACACCAACTTATACTTTCTATAACTAATAACTAATACTTTCTCCATATGTAAGCGAATAAAGTGATGTTACAACTTCTGACATATGCCATTTATAAGGGCGCTACTGGACCTTAGTACTTCTAAGCTGTATGTGGACGCATATAAATATTTGGAACAATAAGAGACAATAAAATATTCATCAGATATTCAATGCGGAACATCATTTAATTGAGTAAAATTAATAGGAATGAACTCATTAAAGAGATAGACTTTTATAAAATTGTAGATATTAATCTCATAACTTCCTGAGAGATAAGCCCAAAGATTTTTAAATGCATCATTTGAATAAAAACAGTAAAAATAATTTTTCACGTATGCAAATCATAAAGTTTTAATAGAAACACCCGTAAAATGTCATGAAAGTATATACACTCGATTTAACCTCTGTTAATTTATTTATTAACCTCTTAATAAACCTTAATGACTGAAACAATTCCACTCGGCTCTAAACTTCTGTTCCTGAGAAAATGTGATTTCAAATTAAGAAAAAGACGTAACATTCAGTATCTAAATCCAAATCGGTTACTTGATCAATTTTTTCGTGTTAATGTGAATGTAATCACTCAAATAATATAAAAAATCAAGTAAGAAATAAAGATGACAAAACTAATAATAAACAAGGTGAAGGTTGCACATGTATGTGTATACTTGTCGGATATAATGTTTCCTCATTTTCCTCTTATTGAATAAGTATTAATTGCCGATATATAATTTATTAAAATATAATTAATTTCATGATTTATCAGTACATATAGAATAATTTTAAGAATATCGGTGAAGGTTTTCTTTCTCCTGAAATCTTTAACTAATCGTAAAAGTCAATAAGATTGGCACCTTAAGACGACAATCAGCATCGAGCCACAACGACTTAACAAAACGCAATCTGTGTAAATTCCAACAAGGCATGTAAACAAAAACTCAGTTGAATTTTAAAAATGTAAGCCATAATTAAAATCACTATGATTATTTTGAGTTTAGTTTCCTGTAGTAAATTTGTAACACTTTAATTGAATAATATTTATACTAAATACGTATAATATGTATTTAAAAATATAAAAGACGCAATGTAACAGCACTAGAATGCCTTAGAATTATAAATAAAGTGTAAAAATTGTTTATAGGAAGTGTTACTTTATATATAGAGGGAATTTTTTGAACTTTATTTATTTTTATTTTTATTATTGCGTTTTTAAGAATACACGTAATGTATACTACGTTAATGTACCTAATTGGTATAAATTATGGACTTATTACTACGAGAGCAATCTGCTCGAGTCAACTGGAATAGCGGGGTTAACCGCTCGACGTGAGATCAAGAATCGAACCCGGGTCATCGCAGTGTACCGCGCCGCCAAAGGCCGTATGCCTTTTGATCAACCCTACACATCACGGCAACGACATTATATTGATGAGAGAGTTCGAAGGAAATCAATTTTTTTGGTGTTTGGAGAATATTCTTTATGGTGTTTATTAAGCGCTAACGATTTTCATATACTGCAGCTACGACAAAATATTGTCATAACATAACACCCCGTACATTGAACAAATAAAGAAATATTTAAAAAAGTTAAACTTATGAAGAATAGCGCAGTTTAAATATATTAATAAACTTTTCTTGTTTCAATAATGATTTTTGAGCGGGAAATAAAACTATTTCCCCATTTTCATACGAAAAATCCGCCTTTATGAATATCTCTTGTAGTTTTTGTAAACTTTCTCAGCTATACTCTTAAAACAATAATTTTGTTTTTTTTTTATATATTGTTGTTATTTCATACATTCTTGCAGGTTCCAGCAACTACAAAGTAAGAGATTTACAATATTATAACGAAGATCAAAAAATCATTCAAAAGTGATGAATAATAAAATTTAAATATCATATATACTGATGTTTTCAGTAGAGGAGTGTTTTCGGGTATAATATTTATTTAATGTGATTTGATCAAAATCGTATCTTAATTGTTAAGATTGCTGCAATCTAACTTACGCTTTTGTCTACGTAATTTAAATTATTTCATCAGAAGATTCAAAACTTCCCAGATTATGCGGCTAACCTTTGGTTACGTTTTACAAACTTTATTGTATTTTCTACTATTAATACCTTATAATCAAACAATTATTTCAAGACCGTTTATTCCATTTATACAATCCTCCGCACGAATCTAATGTAGGATAATTTAATTTCAATCAATAGTTTTCTTCAACTATTAAGTTATTGTGCCGGATTTTTTTATTTTCATTCAATTGTACTTAGCTTCTACTACAATCCCTGATATGTCTCCCAAGATCTTGTGTTTTGTAATCGATGAGATCTCCTTTTGTAAAGAAACATGCCTTAAAATTAAAAAAGGGATTACAATTTTTGAAATATCTTTAAATTTAATTATATTATAAACTGAAAATTATATATGTAAGGTAAATATCGCAATAGTGTGGGGAATTGTAATTGTCTTAAATTTTTCATTTCTTCATTTCTTTATAAATTATTACGTGATCTTTTATCTTGTTGTGTCATATAAGATTTACGTCCAGATTATTTATTAAGAAAAGCTCCTTACGTTAGTTATTAACGAAATATAGTAACTCTTTTTGTAAATGTTTATATTAAATGGATCTTCATAATTTTTGATAACAACTTTTTATAAATGTATTTAGGAAAATCGCATAAGATATTTGGTTTTGTTATGACCATTTTGAGATAAAAATAGCGCTAAATGGTGTTTTGTTTTTCCTCTCTCAACCTAAAAATTTTGAAGTTTTATTCATACAACACAATATATACAAGTGCGAATATTTTTGTGTTGCGTTTGATCGCGTGTGTATTTTAGAAATTATAATAGTGGTATTTTGTTAAACAATATGAATAGAAAAGGGGTGAATAACGAGGATTTTAATGATAAACCTTGAATTTTTTGTTTCATCCGTACTACAGAAATATAAAAAATTGTAAAGTGTCTTGAAAATATAATTCACCCACTAACTTTGAATATACGTTTTAATTAGTTTAAAAACGTATATTCGAAGTTAATAGGTAACGAATTGAATAAGTATTTATTCAATTCGTTAGTACGAATTGAATAAATACTTATTTAAGTACATGTTTATTTGGATATAAATGAAATAGTAAATTTCTATCAGGGTGTTAGACTATATCTTTGACTTTAGTTTGTCAAAGTATGTCAGTTCATTTCATTTGTTATTATAGCTGCTATTCACATTGATCAATCATTTTTCAAAATTCTCAATCGAACAACGTCTCGCTAAAAATGTCACACTAGGTTATTTGAAAAATCTTTTGAATGTCGCATAAGATTGTTAGCTACATGTCGACCGATGGTGACTTCGACACACTTGGGTGCATGTATTTTATAACGACAATATCTACGTTGTTTCAAAAATAAACATCCGAATTTTTCAGAAGTTTTATAAGTTTTTTTAGCGGTATTGCATTCAATACCGCCTAAAAAAACTTATAAAACTTCCCAAAAATTCGGATGTTTATTTTTTCTAGTTTTTCAGTTCATTTACTGCAGTGACTATAATGAATTATTTATTGAGTCTCATTACCGTACAAGTTTAATTCTGATGGCAGATGGTTGATATATTTATAAACTACATTCTACATTTTTATTCGAACATAGAATTCACTTTGCAAGTGATACAACTTTTAAGATTTTCATTAGCATGTTGCACGACTTGCTAAAGGTATAACTTACATCATTAAATATGAATGTTTAAAAAGGTTAGGAGTTTATGGGGTTTGGAGTAACATGTATCTGTGCAAGGGTGCAAATTTAATAAGAGACCCTTAAATTCTTACCGGTATGAGGTGAACATCAATGTTATACATCCGATAAATTATCATACATAATTTAAAGTCTTTAGAACTTACCACGCACAAAAACTGTCCTCTGAAATGCGTCTTTGTGAAAGGTCTCCTTCATTTATTTACCCCAACTTTATTACATCGCTTCTACCACTCTATTCTAATATGCGTCTTTATTCAAACCCGTACTTTGTTGTATGTGTTGTGTAAGTCTTTTTAAATTTAACTGAAAAGTTAAGCATTTTCATACACATAATATCAAATTTAAAAGTAAAATCGTTTATTTTTTAGAAATAAACGCCCCACATTTGTACACACAAATATTGTAATCAATAACAAAGATGGCTTACTCTAAAGTCCTTACACTTTAGACAGAAACAAAAGATCGAGTAATTATTTTCTGTTTTTAGTGCAGTATCTACAAAGTCGTGTTTCTTTTAGTTTTTTCAACTATTAATTTATTATTATATGTAACGCATTATGGGGTGAATCTTTCAACTTAATATATTTTATCAAATATCTGTGGTTGCTATACATCAGGTCTCCAATAATTTATTGCTATATTCAATGTGTGTGAGCGAAAAAGCTCGAAAATATTCATCACACTGTAAGCGTGTTCATATAAAAGATATTTTACTTACGGAAAAGCGTAGATAATTTTCCAAATTTGCATTAATATCTACACATAAGTTGACTGTGTATTATGTGAACGACGTGATTCAATAGAACGAACAAGTTGTTACCCAAAATATGTTTATAATAATTCCTTTTAGTTTCATATGTTGTACACGGCATCTTATATTAATATTTATACCACAAATTTACGATTAATCCATCTAATTTGTCCGTTGGCCAGATAGATGGACCGACGAACATGTGCGACAAAGCCCCACAATTTGTTTGCACTTTTAGACCTATTTTTATTAAATTGTGCAAGTATAAGCTCCATATGAATTTCTCCATATGAAGCTCCATAAGATTTTTGAGTATTTTATTCAGAAAAATGTCAAAAATATATAACAGCTCTTTTTATAAAAAAGCAAAGGATAACTCTTTTCAAGCTTATTCTAGATGCTAAAATATTTATAGTTGATAGTTTTCACATCTGTGTTGCGTGAAGTTTGACAAGATTCATCTCATAGTAGAGTTTATTCAAGGCAAATGTGATATAAATAAAAATATTTGTGTTAAATACCCGACCATTTTAGGAGCACAATAATTTGAACAAATAAAAAGAGTATTGAAATGAATACAAAATAATTTGTGAAAGAAGATCTGTTTTGTGAGAGAAGAACGATTTGTGAAACAAGAGGTAGATCGAGAATATTAATTTCTTTGTTTTGAAATTCCGTGGTCAAAGAATGAAAAGAAAGAAAACAAAGTGATACGAAGAAAGGTAGCTTTAGAAAAAAAACATTAAAAACGTGTAATAATTAAAAAATAAAAATGTAGCAATTATGATATTCAAAGATAATTAGCTTCGCTATGTTGGCAAGTAACTTAAATATATGAATTCCGGAAAAAATTAGTTTCCGCAATTATGTTACATATATATAAAATACGTATACATATTTTGTCTACGAGAGTACTGTTCCAAAACTGGCTCACCAAATGTTTGTGGTTTCGTATATCCTTCCTATCTCATAACCTATAAATTTGAATGAAAATGTATTTAAATGTACGTAACAAAATTATTGGTAGTAAATAAGAGTTACAATTTTGACAATAAATAATTACGGAATGTAATTATCAAAAAATTGTTCAACAAATTTTATGTTACATTTGTCTAGCGAAAAAAAAACTAAACAATATCTCCTCTCATTTTGAGCTTGATATCTCTCGGCAGCCACTTATTGGTAATTAATTAATCAATGTATTAATTAAATATTATTTTAAAATTATCGGGTATTAGGTGCTAAAATTTGACGTAATATATTATAGCATTAAAGTTTTAACAAAAATATTATGTTCAAGTTTATGTGTTTGAGCATGTTCTATTCGATTTCTAATAACGAAGGGGTTTGAAATAATTAGGGGTAAAATTTTCTTACCTTTTTAAATGTTGTAGTGTTGAAAAATGTTCTGCCCGTATTCGATATTTTAAGTAAATGAGAAATATTGGTTAATTAAACATGTTATTAAGGCGACATTTATATTATTTCAAGAATATAAATAAAAATTTATTTTACGACGTATGTTTGAAAAAATACTTTCCTTTAATAAACAATATATTGTTTGTTTACTTTACCTTATATATATATATATATATATATATATATATATATAATCATATTTATTACTTTATGTTTTTCAAAATGTTTAGTTCTGTTCTGTTCTGTAAATGTTTAGTTACATTAAATTTTTTTTATTTTTAATTAGTTTGGTGTGAAATTAAATGAGATGGAATAAAATTACAGGGAATGGAATAAGCCTTACTACGATTAATTTCATTTTTATTTCCTGTTTTAGTATTTAAATTATAAATTAATTCCAATAATTGGAATAATTTTTTGGTTTTAATTTTTTTTATTTTTAAAACCATCTTTTCCAACCTTTCGCATAGAAATTTCTTAATTTGTGGCTTTTTATATAATTAAAAAAATCACTCATACAATATATAGTCCTCCTAATACATGAACGGTTAATGATACAAGATGTTCCGAAATTGAATTATAGTTAAATGGATATGGACGGAATAGGAAAATTAAAATATCCCTTTTACTTTTTTATTTTTCCTCTCATTACTGAACTTCGGAAAAAAACTGAATACCACAGTAACTAATAAAAAGTTTGGAATTTATGCTATTTATGTTCTGCTAAAACGGAAACATACGTTTTATTCAGGAAATTATGTTTTAGCAACAAGGTTCTAATATTTTCAAAATTAGCAATATTAATAAAATCATTTAACAGAATTAATTTACATTAATTAAATCGATGTGTTACAATATTAATCGAACAAAAAATACGGCACCCAGCTAAAATTTTGTTAGATGTAAAAATTTGTCAATGTACCTGACGTAATGCTAAATAACAGTAAGTCATGTCTAATAAATTGAAATTTATTTTTTTCTGAAAATATTAAAAGTTCATTCCAAATAATTTCAGGACGGTAAGCAAAAGTATAATCGCTATCGACGAAATTATTTAATGCACAATTGAATAAAACTTTAAATATGTATTAATACACGAACCGAAATTATGTTCGTTCACATTATCTAAAACAATTGTCACCTGTACCTTGAAATAACGGTACTCACATCTGTTTGTACATTTAATCTGTGTCATAAAAACCTCTAAATATTTTTCTTTATTTGTTATAATAGTTTATTTTAACTGCGAATGAAAATAGGAACTGACGACCTGATATTTATCTGGTCATTTATCCATATAAATATCGAGGAAAATAAAATAGAACGTTTAGAAGCGAATTATTTCGATATAAATGTTTTTCTTTGATCGTATAGGACATACGTTAATAAAATATCTTCTTCCGCCTTTTTACGTAGAATTTAGTGGTTTAATCCCAATTCAGGCGCTGCATTTGTTTGCTTACAAAAAAAATTTTAAGTTGCACTTATTATATTTGTTTTTACGAAAAAAATTATTAAGTGAATTTGGGGAAAATATAGTTTACATATAATTAGGGGATAAAGCGTGGAAAGGTATAAAAAAATAAGGTGGAAAGTACGGGTTATAATTTTTTATTGATGACTATTATATTAGAAATAAAGTTATTGTTTAAATAGGCTGCTTTTCGTTATTTGAAACTAACAAAATTTCTCATCATAGTATTTCACTTTGTACAATACGGGAAATAGACAACAACCCTAAAGCAAGAATAATATTGATTAGCAGAGTTTATTTGTGATCTCTTCGCCTTTAAAAATAAATAATCAATAAGACGGTGTCAAAATATCAAAAATGGAATAAAAATATCGAATACAAATTATACTTGTTTCTTTTTTTCTTTTGCTAAAAATATCCGAAGAGGATTTTAATGAATACCTATGATGAGGTCTTCATTTCAATTTTGATTTAAATACTTGCGAATAATTTACGTGTCAATACTTGTATTTATTTGTAATATTTTTATTTTTACAATGAATATTATCATTCATTATTCCAGTATCTGTTAGGGTAAGATTTCTTAATTAGTGTGCATCAGGGTTGTCACAATCTGTAATATATATTATCGATACATAAAAATGTAACCTAGTAATAAAAAGCTAAGGCTATCAATAGTAGATTTTCCGGTAATTTCACAAAAGTTTTTTGAGAGCATCACTTAATATAAAATCCTCACATAAAATAAAACAAAGTCGCTTCCCGCGTCTGCCTGTCCTTCTGTAAGCTTAGATCTTTTAAGCCACGCAACGGATTTTGATGCGGTTTTCATTATCATTTAAACAATTTCTTCCAAAATGTTTATACGCCTAATACATGCATGTTATATTTAAATAAAATATAAAAAAAGTCAATATTTTGTCAAAAAGTAGAGTTTTGGGCGCTTTCATTGCTAACCCTGACTAAACTTTACGACATATATCAAAGTGTTGTACTGTGGAATTGTGTGTTTTAAAAATATCTACAAGAAAATCCGGGATGGATTATATTTATCCGTAGAATATCTACGGATAACTCACAGTAACCATTTTTATCAATTTTTTGTGATTTATGTTTTAGTTCTTTATATTTTTTTATATCTTTATTTAATCAAATAAGTTTGTTTCGTTAGGCTTTTGATGTAGATAAAATTTGCTCTTTACAACAAATCATGTAACAAATCATTATCAACAAACAAATCATTATCATTAATATTTTAAAGATATCGCAGATTTAAAATTACCAAAAATCAGTATTCGCGATGCCGATACCGTGCATGGACACCGGCGGCAGGCGGCGGCGGCACGTGAATGACAGTAATATTATTAATCGCTCCAAAAGCACACCACATTAGTACCTACATTACACCCGCGCGTAGTCGAAGCGAAAATTATGTCACTCCTTATACTCAGTAGAACCATGAAACGTCATGTACATTCGGATCAGAACGTATACTGATTCGAAATCTTTCGCACATTCGATTAACTTCTTTGTGAAAAGAAGTACCGAGCTTGTCTTACAGTGATACATATTGTATGTAATATTTTATAAGTTTAAGTAATGATCATATAACGTATATAATATTGTATGTAATATTTAATATAAGTAAAGATCATATAACGTATATAATATTGTATGTAATATTTGATAAGTTTAAGTAATGATCATATAATGAATATTCATTTTGCGGCCTTGCTCAAAATATCATTTACATTTTGAACCCTAAATGTCAAAAGACGAAAACTTTTATCAACCAATTGCTTTAAGCTTTTACAACGTGCTGATGTGGAAGTTTAATGTTAAAGTTTATCAGACCATATTCGACATGAGCTCCGTATTCCGAAGAAAATTACGAAATAGGCTTAAATAAAATATTTTTTCTTTTTTTCTTTGGATAAACAATATTAAAAATGTTTTTCGAGTCGGTCTCGGGTCGACAATTAATAAAAGCTAATTGAAAAGTAAACGAAATATTCAGTAGGAAATAATCGAGTTGAAAAAAAATCATTAAATTTGTCTTTGTTATATTTTAATGACATTTCAACTTATCAACAATATTTCTTGTTTTACCCTAAGGACATTTTTTATTCTCAATGAAACCTTTAGCTTGTTTAATGATATTACGTAGATAAAAAAACAGTGCGAAGTTGATAAAATGATTAAATTATTCTCAGTTTATACTTTTTTCATATTTCCCCTATCCTACTAATGTCTTTATTTTCTACTTTCAAATCAACTCTTTAACGGTTTCGTTTCTACAATATTTATCATAACTTTGAAACTACTGTTGTTTACAAAAATACACCAGATTTTTTATTAACGAAAATGAACAGCAAATTTCGCAAAGATTAGCTAACTGTTTTTATAGCCGTTTTTAAAATATCCTAATCAAAATATTTTTTCGTTTTTAACAAGACGTTTTTAACATATCTTAAACGACATAATCGCGGCAATATTACGTGGTACAGTTTATAATTTTTAAATTTTAATTTTAGTGTTTACATACTTATAGTTACAGAAGTTAACAATATTTTCGGTCTAAAATAACTCTTAGGTTATTTACATACTTTCCTACTGATCAAATGTGCGATTATCGGAGTTGGCATGATCTGCGTAAAGTTTTGTCAGAGAACATGCGTCAACACGGTAAATGTTAACAACTTGGTTTGGAGATATATTAATTTTGTACAGTTGTTATATTCCTTTTTCATTTTCGGTCTCGTTAGACTTAGAGACAACCAATGATCCATAAACAATTAACCATTAATTAATTTAACAAATAATAATCTTGAAATAATTATAAAGCTATAGGTAAACGTTTAATAGATTTTAATGAGGGACTGATTCATTCAGCGTTTTAAAATTAGTATTACCTGGCATCTTGATAAAATATAATTTTCTAAAATCTAACAAGAAATATAACGATAAATCTAATTAATTTTCGGTAAAAGTTCGTCCTAGATCATGTTTTACCTACACTCACTAACGCGTTGAAAATAGTCAAATATGTTTGAATAAAATATCTCCTCTTAATTTTCCATCAGATGAAAAACATGATAACGCTTTTTGTCCCCTCTCGGCAATCGCTGTTTTGTAATTGAAAAGTTATTTTCAGTACTTTAAGAATTTTAAAAAGTAATTATTATTTTTAGAAAGAATATTGCTAATTTTTTTCTTAACTAATTTTTTCAGGGATATAGGGAAAATCTTTCAAATGAACTATCCATATTTTACGTGAATCTGGCTATTGTACAGTAAATGCGGCTCCTCAATGGCATAAGATTAGTTGCAGAAATATAGTGGTAAATAACAAATAACATCGCTTGGCGTAAATTACGAAATGGGGTCTTGCCGTTTAATTTAGACGATGAAAATGATATGAATATTTATCATTTAAAGTAACCACAGTGTAAAAAGCCTTAACAATTTTGTATCGTGTTTGAGTGTATTAATATGGAAATTTTATGGGTATTATTTTTATTTTCGCAATAGCCCATACTATGATTAAAAAAAGAGAAGTATGGGAAATGTTGTGTTGAGATCAGAACACAAATATTTTTGGTTCACGTAACAAATATTGTTGGTTCACCTAACAAATATAGAACAATGTTTAATATTGAGGAAAATTAAGCGCAGAGAAGAAATACTCAAAATAAAGAAAACTGGCAAGCATGATTGGAACACACAGTGCGAGGGTTCCATATTCATTTAGGCATTTTTAAATATTTGGTAGTACATAATATTCCTATTAGAATGTTTACAAAATTTTAATATTTTAGAACGAAAATGTATTGCATACTATATTTTTCGCAGACGTATATTTAAAATAAAATATTTTTCTATGTTATATAACTGCAATTTATTGTTTTTGATTTATTTTCGATGATCAAAATATACGGTAAAAGTGGCCGTAATTTTAAGGTTTTTTTTATTGAGATGATTTAGAAAATTGATTGTTTGTATTCCAAGGGACCGTAGACATTAGACTTTAATATTAATTCCGACTTGATAAATCCACGTATTCCTGAGAAAAATTGGCTGGAGAGACAAACAGACAGACGACGAACGAAGTAATCCTTTAGGTTTCTTTTTTTTCTTTTGAGTTATGGAACCCTGAATATAAGCATTTAAATTTAATTAAAATTATCATTTGAGCCTAACTTATTTCTTTTTGTTATATTATAGATTTTTGTTGTTATATTATAGGTATTATAATATTATAGTCGTAGAACTAGATCAGTAATAAACCGTGATGCATATTTATCGAAAAGTGTCAGCTACTGCATTTGCCATAGAATTAAATCAAATTAACTATAATAATATATTCACTATAAAATATATAAAACTGTTATAAATTGCCGACGGACATACACTAGACGTTTTTTTATGTTTTTAAATAGAATCAAAATTCTTGTTTTTAAACAACAATATCTCAAATATTATTAGAGTGTAAACCAAAATATTTAGAATCGTTGTTTCGGTAGTACTCGCGTAGGCAGAACTCAAGTTGTTTCTCGTTGAATGACGCCATGGCACTAAATTCCCATCGGCCGCTCTAACATTCCGTACTCCGCCCGCCCCACCTCTCCCTCTCTGCTCGACGCAGCTACCGATTCAAATGTAATGGACTTTAGGAACACCTGTACAAAATCGATTTTCAATTTTAAAACTAAATGCAATTCGAATACTAACTTGGTGATAAAAAATTCATATAAATGTGTTCCTGTTCGACAGTATTAGTACAGAGTTTGTGAAGCACTTTATGTGAGTAGTCTTGAAATTGCTCGATTCTTTTGTATAATTTTAAAGTGTACGTGTACTTAACAAAGGAAACAAATTATGAATGTAAGTCTATCGAATCTTTATATGATCTGTAAATCAGTCTATTTAGTATGTGACAAAATTTTCAAATGATGGCATAATCATCTGAGAACTAGGTGCAAAATTAGTAATAACAATTTATTATAATATTTTGATTTGACAAAGTATTCGAATCTTAACAGGAAGGTTAATAATAGAAAAACCTCCTTAATTTTTGAAACGAATACTTAGAACATCGTTTGACTTTGTTATAAATTTTCATTTTTGCATCATAATCCGGTCAAGTTATTTTAAGATCCATAATACAGTACATATATCGGAACAGACATAATATAGCAGGAATAGAAGAACAAACAGGAGTGTACTGTCTCGTTAAAATACAAATTGTTTGTATACCTAATATCGCGACTTTTCTGAGTAAATAAATTCTAATTACCAGCGATAGTACTCATAATTTACAATCTATAAACTTCGATCGACGCATCTGTTCGATCTATTAATTAGCTTAAATATTTTTCAGTCAGACAATTTTAATCAAAGATTTCAGTTCACGCCTGTAGTGGAAGGTGTACTGAGCAAGATTGTTAATGATTTCTTGTATTTAATATTTATAAATATAATGTTTTAAAACATGTTTTAAAATTAATTTCTACAAAATATTTTTAACATAAACTTGGTCCCATGCTTGGTCGTGATAATTAAACATAATCAATTAATTTTAATTACTCATAATATAATTTTAACTTATTTCTGCTTGAATACACATAGATGTTACAGTACAGAGGTTAAAATCTAAAGACAGTAAGGTTTATGTATATCAAACATTAGTTAATGGAAGTAAAGAAATAAAAGTATAAGTTTGTTAAATATATAATACATTGTGGTAAAATTTTAACGTATTATTATTTACTTATTTTAATAATTTTTACAGTTCTTTGAAGTATCCAATTTAAACAGTATTTAATGTATTTATCTTTTTCATTATCGGTGACTCATTTATACATGTGCGAATATATATACAATTTATATATATATATATATATACATATGCATGTATATATATATATATATATATATATATTCGTATAATTTGCAATTCTTTTGTAGATTTTTTTCTTGTAATAGCCCTTAATTTAACCCTTAATTTGTAATAGCCCTTCCTTTCAGTCATTTGCATATAATCATTATTTTCGAATATTTTATTGTTTCATTGAAATAAATATTTTTAATCATCCATTCATTCTATAACTACGCTGTCAACTTTGTTCACTAGATCGGTTTTACTTTTCATTGTTTCATATTAATTCTCTTTATACATTTTCACATTAAAGTTACTAGTATATTCTCACAAATTTCCTTCTAAATATGCTTTATAAACGAGGCCATCAGGTAATAAATACTTTTTTCTACATCCATTCATTCCATGACTACGCTGCCAACTTTATTCACTATATCGATTTTTTATTGTTTCATATTCATTCTTTATATAAATGTTGGCAATAAACTCATTAGTATATTCTCATAAATTTTCTTCTACATACGCTTTATAAACAAGACGATCAAGTAATAAATTCTTTTTTCTATGTCCATTCATTCTATAAATACGCTGTCAACTTTATTCACTACATCGGTTTTATTTTTTATTGTTTCATATTCATTCTTTATATAAATGATGGCAATAAACTCATTAGTATATTCTCATAAATTTTCTTCTACATACGCTTTATAAACAAGACGATCAAGTAATAAATACTTTTTTCTATGTCCATTCATTCTATAAATACGCTGTCAACTTTATTCCCTACATCGGTTTTATTTTTTATTGTTTCATATTCATTCTTTATATAAATGTTGGCAATAAACTCATTAGAATATTCTCATAAATTTTCTTCTACATACGCTTTATAAACAAGACGATCAAGTAATAAATACTTTTTTCTATGTCCATTCATTCTATAAATACGCTGTCAACTTTATTCACTACATCGATTTTATTTTTTATTGTTTCATATTCATTCTTTATATAAATGTTGGCAATAAACTCATTAGTATATTCTCATAAATTTTCTTCTATATACGCTTTGTAAACAAGACGATCAAGTAATAAATATTTTTTTCTATGTCCATTCATTCTATAAATACGCTGTCAACTTTATTCACTACAACGGTTTTATTTTTTATTGTTTCATATTCATTCTTTATATAAATGTTGGCAATAAACTCATTAGTATATTCTCATAAATTTTCTTCTACATACGCTTTATAAACTAGACGATCAAGTAATAAATACTTTTTTCTATGTCCATTCATTCTATAAATACGCTGTCAACTTTATTCACTACATCGGTTTTATTTTTTATTGTTTCATATTCATTCTTTATATAAATGTTGGCAATAAACTCATTAGTATATTCTCATAAATTTTCTTCTACATACGCTTTATAAACAAGACGATCAAGTAATAAATACTTTTTTCTATGTCCATTCATTCTATAAATACGCTGTCAACTTTATTCACTACATCGATTTTATTTTTTATTGTTTCATATTCATTCTTTATATAAATGTTGGCAATAAACTCATTAGTATATTCTCATAAATTTTCTTCTATATACGCTTTGTAAACAAGACGATCAAGTAATAAATATTTTTTTCTATGTCCATTCATTCTATAAATACGCTGTCAACTTTATTCACTACAACGGTTTTATTTTTTATTGTTTCATATTCATTCTTTATACAAATGTTGGCAATAAACTCATTAGTATATTCTCATAAATTTTCTTCTACATACGCTTTATAAACTAGACGATCAAGTAATAAATACTTTTTTCTATGTCCATTCATTCTATAAATACGCTGTCAACTTTATTCACTACATCGGTTTTATTTTTTATTGTTTCATATTCATTCTTTATATAAATGTTGGCAATAAACTCATTAGTATATTCTCATAAATTTTCTTCTATATACGCTTTATAAACAAGACGATCAAGTAATAAATACTTTTTTCTATGTCCATTCATTCTATAAATACGCTGTCAACTTTATTCACTACAACGGTTTTATTTTTTATTCTTTCATATTCATTCTTTATATAAATGTTGGCAATAAACTCATTAGTATATTCTCATAAATTTTCTTCTACATACGCTTTATAAACAAGACGATCAAGTAATAAATTCTTTTTTCTATGTCCATTCATTCTATAAATACGCTGTCAACTTTATTCACTACATCGGTTTTATTTTTTATTGTTTCATATTCATTCTTTATATAAATGTTGGCAATAAACATATTAGTATATTCTCATAAATTTTCTTCTACATACGCTTTATAAAAAAGATGATCAAGTAATAAATACTTTTTTTCTATGTCCATTCATTCTATAAATACGCTGTCAACTTTATTCACTACATCGATTTTATTTTTTATTGTTTCATATTCATTCTTTATATAAATGTTGGCAATAAACTCATTAGTATATTCTCATAAATTTTCTTCTATATACGCTTTATAAACAAGACGATCAAGTAATAAATATTTTTTTCTATGTCCATTCATTCTATAAATACGCTGTCAACTTTATTCACTACAACGGTTTTATTTTTTATTGTTTCATATTCATTCTTTATATAAATGTTGGCAATAAACTCATTAGTATATTCTCATAAATTTTCTTCTACATACGCTTTATAAACTAGACGATCAAGTAATAAATACTTTTTTCTATGTCCATTCATTCTATAAATACGCTGTCAACTTTATTCACTACATCGGTTTTATTTTTTATTGTTTCATATTCATTCTTTATATAAATGTTGGCAATAAACTCATTAGTATATTCTCATAAATTTTCTTCTATATACGCTTTATAAACAAGACGATCAAGTAATAAATACTTTTTTCTATGTCCATTCATTCTATAAATACGCTGTCAACTTTATTCACTACAACGGTTTTATTTTTTATTCTTTCATATTCATTCTTTATATAAATGTTGGCAATAAACTCATTAGTATATTCTCATAAATTTTCTTCTACATACGCTTTATAAACTAGACGATCAAGTAATAAATACTTTTTTCTATGTTCATTCATTCTATAAATACCCTGTCAACTTTATTCACTACATCGGTTTTATTTTTTATTGTTTCATATTCATTCTTTATATAATTGTTGGCAATAAACTCATTAGTATATTCTCATAAATTTTCTTCTACATACGCTTTATAAACTAGACGATCAAGTAATAAATACTTTTTTCTATGTTCATTCATTCTATAAATACCCTGTCAACTTTATTCACTACATCGGTTTTATTTTTTATTGTTTCATATTCATTCTTTATATAAATGTTGGCAATAAACTCATTAGTATATTCTCATAAATTTTCTTCTACATACGCTTTATAAACAAGACGATCAAGTAATAAATACTTTTTTCTATGTCCATTCATTCTATAAATACGCTGTCAACTTTATTCATTACATCGGTTTTATTTTTTATTTTTTCATATTCATTCTTTATATAAATGTTGGCAATAAACTCATTAGTATATTCTCATAAATTTTCTTCTATATACACTTTATAAACAAGACGATCAAGTAATAAATACTTTTTTCTATGTCCATTCATTCTATAAATACGCTGTCAACTTTATTCACTACAACGGTTTTATTTTATATTGTTTCATATTCATTCTTTATATAAATGTTGGCAATAAACTCATTAGTATATTCTCATAAATTTTCTTCTAAATACGCTTTATAAACTAGACGATCAAGTAATAAATACTTTTTTCTATGTCCATTCATTCTATAAATACGCTGTCAACTTTATTCACTACAACGGTTTTATTTTTTATTGTTTCATATTCATTCTTTATATAAATGTTGGCAATAATCTCATTAGTATATTCTCATAAATTTTCTTCTGCATACGCTTTATAAACAAGACGATCAAGTAATAAATACTTTTTTCTATGTCCATTCATTCTATAAATACGCTGTCAACTTTATTCACTACATCGGTTTTATTTTTTATTGTTTCATATTCATTCTTTATATAAATGTTGGCAATAAACTCATTAGTATATTCTCATAAATTTTCTTCTACATACGCTTTATAAAAAAGATGATCAAGTAATAAATACTTTTTTTCTATGTCCATTCATTCTATAAATACGCTGTGAACTTTATTCACTACATCGGTTTTATTTTTTATTGTTTCATATTCATTCTTTATATAAATATTGGCAATAAACTCATTAGTATATTCTCATAAATTTTCTTCTACATACGCTTTATAAAAAAGATGATCAAGTAATAAATACTTTTTTTCTATGTCCATTCATTCTATAAATACGCTGTGAACTTTATTCACTACATCGGTTTTATTTTTTATTGTTTCATATTCATTCTTTATATAAATGTTGGCAATAAACTCATTAGTATATTCTCATAAATTTTCTTCTAAATACGCTTTATAAACTAGACGATCAAGTAATAAATACTTTTTTCTATGTCCATTCATTCTATAAATACGCTGTCAACTTTATTCACTACAACGGTTTTATTTTTTATTGTTTCATATTCATTCTTTATATAAATGTTGGCAATAATCTCATTAGTATATTCTCATAAATTTTCTTCTGCATACGCTTTATAAACAAGACGATCAAGTAATAAATACTTTTTTCTATGTCCATTCATTCTATAAATACGCTGTCAACTTTATTCACTACATCGGTTTTATTTTTTATTGTTTCATATTCATTCTTTATATAAATGTTGGCAATAAACTCATTAGTATATTCTCATAAATTTTCTTCTACATACGCTTTATAAAAAAGATGATCAAGTAATAAATACTTTTTTTCTATGTCCATTCATTCTATAAATACGCTGTGAACTTTATTCACTACATCGGTTTTATTTTTTATTGTTTCATATTCATTCTTTATATAAATATTGGCAATAAACTCATTAGTATATTCTCATAAATTTTCTTCTACATACGCTTTATAAAAAAGATGATCAAGTAATAAATACTTTTTTTCTATGTCCATTCATTCTATAAATACGCTGTGAACTTTATTCACTACATCGGTTTTATTTTTTATTGTTTCATATTCATTCTTTATATAAATGTTGGCAATAAACTCATTAGTATATTCTCATAAATTTTCTTCTACATACGCTTTATAAACTAGACGATCAAGTAATAAATACTTTTTTCTATGTCCATTCATTCTATAAATACCCTGTCAACTTTATTCACTACATCGGTTTTATTTTTTATTGTTTCATATTCATTCTTTATATAAATGTTGGCAATAAACTCATTAGTATATTCTCATAAATTTTCTTCTATATACGCTTTATAAAAAAGATGATCAAGTAATAAATACTTTTTTTCTATGTCCATTCATTCTATAAATACGCTGTTAACTTTATTCACCACATTGGTTTTATTTTTTATTGTTTCATATTCATTCTTTATATAAATGTTGGCATTAAACTTATTAGTATATTCTCATAAATTTTCTTCTATATACGCTTTATAAAAAAGACGATCAAGTAATAAATACTTTTTTCTATGTCCATTCATTCTATAAATACGCTGTCAACTTTATTCACTACATCGCTTTTATTTTTTATTGTTTCATATTCATTCTTTATATAAATGTTGGCAATAAACTCATTAGAATATTCTCATAAATTTTCTTCTATATACGCTTTATAAAAAAGATGATCAAGTAATAAATACTTTTTTTCTATGTCCATTCATTCTATAAATACGCTGTTAACTTTATTCACTACATCGGTTTTATTTTTTATTGTTTCATGTTCATTTCTTTTTATAAATATTGACATTAAACTTATTAGCATCTTCTCATAAATTTTCGTCTAAGTTTGCTTTATAAGCGAGACCATCAAATAATAAATATTTTTCCCTTTTGAATTTTTTCTATAAGTGTTTCTCATTTTCAAAATGTTATTCCTTTTGGTACATGTAATTTAAAAACTTTAAAATATTTTCATTAACAGTTTTAAATAGAATCTAATAATCAGAACCTAATTTACCGTATGAAAATGAAAAACATTTATTGTCATAATTCACGAAAACTTCTTGTAAACTTCGTCGCCTGGAATAAATTAACGAATTTCTTTCATTATTGCCCCATATTTTGGCTTTTACACTCCCTGGCATACTTTTACATTACAGTTTACATTATAGACGTTTAATTTTGTAACGAAAACTTTGTTTTCCAGAGTACACACGCGGGAGAACCTAGGAGAAATTTCGCTTCATTGCAATGTTGATCTTTTATACACATATCATTCTATTGTAAAACATTTATTTCCACTGAATGTTCAATTTTTTGCTTACAATATTTTTACCTTAAATTACTTATTACAAGTAAATATACCTTTAATATAATATTGAACACACGTTTACTTATCGCAAATAAATATAATTTTAATAATTAACCTAAGTAGATTTTGTATTTCAGGCGAACTATTATTTGTTAATATTGATGTTATAAAGAAGCTTTGTGACGATAAATGTATTACTTGCATAATTCCGCAATGTAATATGTGAATATTCAATTGTATTTCTGAATGTTTTATTTCGCAGTGTCAAATCAATACCGTCCAACATTTTTCTATATAAAATATTTCTTTAGATATTGATATTTTCATATTCTTGATGATGTGATTAATAATTAACTTAAGTAGATTTTGTATTTCAGGCGAACTATTATTTGTTAATATTGATGGTATAAAGAAGCTTTGTGACGATAAATGTATTACTTGCATAATTCCGTAATGTAATATGTGAATATTCAATTGTATTTCTGAATGTTTTATTTCGCAGTGTCAAATCAATACCGTCCAACATTTTTCACTCTACGCGGTCTTAAATTCTATATTAAATATTTTTTTAAATATTGATATTTTCATATTCTTGAGAATGTGATTAATGGCATAGTTTTTAATCACTATGCAATTTTATCCATTACCAAATGGTTATAAAACTTTTAATATCTTTACTTTTTAATTTCGAGTTAAACTCACACTTCGAGGTATACGCACGAACTGCCTAAGTTCGTGCGTATATATATATACATACGTGTAAATATTTAAGGCTACATCGTATTTTTATTAAAATGTTTAAAAATTTAAAATATATGCAATTTTTAACCATCGTTGTAGTTTTTCGTTAAACAATAAGTAAACTTCAACTAAAGCTATTTCTTTTTTACAAGTTTGGTTTTAAAAATTTCAAAGTCGGAAGGTGGACGTATTTCTGTGTATATTTTCAACAATATTTTGAAGTAATAATTTTGGAATCCTGATAATATGCTCTTAAATCAATACTAATATTCCCTGAATATGTAATACTTAAAAAAACTATTTGTTTTTATTTTTCATTTGTCTCCTCTTAAATTTCCCTATAAATATTTTTGAGTGTTAGCTTTAGAAATATCTGAGTTAAAACATCTTATTACTGTGCTAAATTTAAACTTTCTGCTTCACATATTTTCTGAGAATAACTACGTAAACTTTTTCAATAATATCTCCATAACTATTTTAAATAATATATTATTAAACAATGGAACTCAAAAAGTTGTGGAATCTTTTGGAATTCTTACAAATATTTTCATTGATATCCCAAGCTACATATAAAGTTTACATAATGGTTTACTTCATTTGACAAACGACGGCAGAAGTAAAGGAATATCTATTGCAAATTATAATAAGTATAGGAAAAACTTCACCAAGCTTCCTGATAAACTCAATTGATGGCGTTTAGCAAACTTTTGTAATTAAATTAGAAATATTTCAACAATGTCTTAGTTTATACCGTGATATTGTGTTACGGCGTATAAAATTTATTATTTTCGTAGGTGTTACCGGTATTTTAGATTTATTTCAATTTATGTGTACGTTTTTTAAACGGAGTTTGAAATGTTTATTTCGAATCTCGACTTATTATGTTAATTTATTTTTATTTTCTTTTCGGGTACGGAAGTCACTTGATAATTCGATAATTTTTTAGACATATATAATTTACGCGTATTTTGTAAAAATGGTAAAACATATTCATTCGTTATAATGTATTTGAAGGAAGAGTTTAGTTAATTATACTAATCTATAGCTAATAACAACAACTAATAATTACTAATGTACAGCTAATAACAATGAAAAAGTCTAATTCTTTAATTAATCTATTGATTTAAGCTGGAGTAACGCCATGGATGTCTGTCGAAGTCGTAGTATCATTCCATATCACTGCTGATTATTTCATATAATTTGATTAGAGCTGGGCTAATTTAATATAGCATGATATGTTTTCGGTTATCAGAAAATATTTGCAGTCTTCATTTAACATTAATTGCTGCGTTGTATCTGGAGTAGCAAGGAATTTCATTTTGTTGAAACTTATGCGAGCGTTCGTTTATAGGATTACGCTGAATAAATACAATTTTAATAGAAAAAATATTATTGTTGGTGTGTCACATGTGAATAAGTACGTGCTTGCGTATGGATGTGCCCACGTGCCCGAAACTATTTATAATATAATATACCAATTGCTCCAGACTATCCATTCACATCCAATTCTGTCAACCCTCAGTCAATAGAGGTACAAACAGAGCCTCATTACGCATCTGCACTCTCTGAATGGGAACCATCTGACTCAATTAATGAAGGTATATTTGCACATATTGTCACTGAAAATCAGTCTACACCTAACAAACGATCTAATTTTGACAATCAGGCTAATTATCCATTAGAAATTTCTAAGGCTTCTGAGCTTCAGCTAGGGAAGTCTAATGTTTCTGAGTCTCCACGAGGAAAGTTCAACATCTCTGAACATCATCCAAGGAAGACTAATGCCTCTGGGCCTCAACCGAGGAACCTCAATGCCTTTAAACCGCAACACAACAAGTTTAACGCTTCGGAACCCAAACCAGGATGTTCACGGTTCTATGAACTTTAACCATGACGTTGCTCTGAAATTGGTTCTCTCATCCAAGCTGTCTAATATCTAGTTTTAAAAATGTTTGTCCGTATGTTCTCCTGACCGTATGCGGCGATCTAATCTCTATTTTTAAAAATGCTTCTTCTACTGATGTTTTGCCAACTCTAACAGTTCAACGAAAATGAAGAAGCAATTTCGGAGATGTAAGAAAGCAGTTATAACCTCAACTCGCTATAAAAAAAAAAACTAAAGAAATAAAAGTGTCAATAAACTTTACAAACAAAAACCCAAAAGATCACGAAAAGTCGATCACCACGCCTTCAATTTCAAAAGACGAAGAAGACAATATATATTTTTATTGAAACTACTTAATCCACACATATTTGGAGTCAACCAAGAATTGGGCAAAATATCAGCTCTGATGCAATGAGCTTATAAGTTATGTGCCGGGATAGATGATGAAAACTTAGAAGAAATGCTCATAGGCGTAATCTATGAAATTGAAAATGTTTCTCATTATGCCTTCAGTTACCATCAAATTGAACACAATATTTTAAGTCCTCTTAAAAAATAATAATTATATGAAATTTGCATTAACTTTGATTTCCAAATATGCCAATATTTAGTTAAGTAAGTTATGTGCCAGAAATAAATGAAAACATTACTTTCATTAATTAGTTATATTTATGTTGTTTTAGCTTAGCATTCACATAATGTCCCCAACTACCGAATATGTATATTTAAGTATATACATGTATATATATATATATATATATATATATATATATATATATATATATATATATATATATAATCATAAATATTTTATACACAGTTCTATAATTTACATTCATATAATTCCTAAAACTCTTGTCTAATCAAGTTACAAAGAAATCCAAGATATTATCGACAAAGTTTTTCTAATCGTTTCGAAACCTTAAAAACTAATAGTTAGCAACTACTAGTCCTAGTAGATAGAAACTACTAGCCCTTAAGCACGCCCTTAAGACAAAACGGGAACCTTTTTCATGGATGGAGGATAGAGGTCTATCACACTATATAATTCCTTTGATAGTACCGGACTCGTTTCTGAGTTTCAGCGGTACGCACATTGTACATTTACTTTCATAATATATATTGATTGATGACACTTAGTACTTTTTATATTAATTTTTCATCTTCCCTCGTACATTTTAACTGGAATTTCCAACGTAATCTGAATTGTCAACATCACAAAATTGCTACAAATATTTCTTATAGGATAATAGAGGTCAATATATTTTCTTCAAATGTTTAAAACCTATCAGTTCATGTTTCTAAACGATTAGAAAACCGTTAGCGAGGGAACGTTGTTGGAAATAATTTAGTATAACATTTTGGAGTTGTTTGAAACTCGATTTGACAAGAGTATGACATGAATATAAGTTATAGAACTGTGTATAAAATATTTATGATATATATATATATATATATATATATATATATATATACTTATGCTTAAATATACGCATACGGGAATTAGGGACATTAAGGGATGCTAAGTGGAAACAAAATAAATATACCTAATTAATCAATTTAATGTTTTCATTTATTTATGACACATTAGTTACTTATTAAACTAAAATTGTATTTCTATCAAAACAAATTATTTACCTATAATATAATTCACTGTACTAATTCAATGCAACGTGTCACTATACCTGCACATAGATCGAGACTAATGAATAATTCAATATTTTTACACAATATTTTTGTTTAGATTTATGTACATTTTTTTTATATAAATCCACTTTCAATAAATTTCCGGCGATTTAAAAAGCTCAAGTAGTGACGGTAGGAAAAAAATGCCTTTTTACTGTTCTCAAATAAAATAACTTTATTTTATTTGTATTGAAACTCGAATGCTAAAACCTTGCAAAATTTTAGAGATTACTTTTAGTAGTTAGAAGCTAATTAATACATATCATTAGTAATGAAAATTCTCCATTTTTTGGCAACTATTATTGTCATTTAGTTTAAAGCAATATAATTAAAAAAATTATTGTTAGGAAATGGTGTGAGTGTTTCACTATATCTTATGCTGCGGTAGGTTAGGTTCCCAAACCTGGTAGTGCAAATTTTCCATACAATTAATTATTTTTACGGTAATATTAAATTTAATTTAATTTTTTATTCCACATTCCTAAAATTTACTTTAAGGGTAATTTTTAAATATCTACAAAGCATAAATTACTCAAAGTTCAGTGTTAAATCGAAATTTTACTTTGTTATTAAAAAATGTTTAATCAATGCTCAATGCGGGAAATAAACTTGGTAAAGTTTTACATTTCAAACCTCTTTTATGTTGACTGAATTGTCCGACGTGAACTTAAAAAAAAGTCTCCCTTGTTTGTTAATGAGACTTCAACTTTTTTATTTAAAACCGAAATAAAGTTTTTTTGAACCTCTATATACAGGTGTCCAGATTTCAGTGGCAGATTTCAATGTTTGAAAAATTGTAAAAAAAAACTACACCTTTAGAGGTGTATTAGTACAAAGTAGATTTATTTTAACTTTATAACAACAAATGCGGATTTCGTTTTTTAAAAACCACGTTTTCCAAATGGCGGCCATCGAGTCTGACACACTCTTCGAGTCTAGCACGCATGTTATCAAAAACGCGTTTGCAAAGCCACTGGGGTATCCTATTGACTTCGGCTCGAATATTTTCTTAAAATTGTATCACAGTGCTCGGATTTGTCTTGTAAACAACGGATTTTAAGTATCATCATGAGAAAAAGTCACATAGGCTTAAATCGAGTGACCAAGGTGGCCACAATACGGTACCGTTTCGGGATATGTTTTTTTTCTGGAAATAACTGCCGCACTGCATTCACGGACACATTAGCATGGCATGGCACACCAGACTGTTACTTTAGGCTTATGTAAAGGCTCTTGATGCATTTGTCTTGGGTTGTGGACATCCCAGCAACGAAAGTTCTGCTTATTCACATATCCTCCAATGTGAAAGTGAGCTTCGTCACTAAAGAATATGTTGCGCATCCGGGTAGCAGTACGAAATCTCAACAACTTCACCTCCGCGTAAGTTTTTCTTAATTCGAAGTCTGAATCGTGTAAATCTTGAACAATTTTTGCATTTTGCATTATTACCTGTAAAGTTGATTTCGGAATTCCCAATATCGATGAACGTGTAGGCACTAATAAACGGGGATGTTCAACGACAGAAACCATAACACGCTCGACATTTTCATCCCTGGCTACCAATGGTGTAGGTCCTGGCCTGGGCCTAATTAATATTGATCCTGTAGCTCTGAACCTTGCTACCTATGACTGAATGAGGTGGATTGACGAATCGACGAATACTGTAACGATTATTAAATCGACGGCGTGCTACATACATCGAAAATCCACTCGAAATATACGCCTCGACGGCAAAAGCGCGGTGCTCTCCACTCCACTGTTCCATGGCTACTAAAACATCCGCACCGCTTGCGCTTCTAACGACGCCCCCCGCGCCCCTCTTATATATTGCGTTCAGAAACTATGTTTGTTCAAACTTTGAATCTGCCACTAGACACCTGTATATACGTCAGTATAAAATTTCATGCTAAAATTTGTTTGAGTTTCCGTTATCCACGTTTTGATGCTGGATTCAGAAAATTCATGATGATTGACTGTAGAGTAAATAATTGAAAATTATAGAGGCATTGTTTATTAGTACCACAAATCAGTTTATAACAAATTAAAACAAAATTAATGATGCAGTGCCCTTCCGTGCAAACTCTTCTACGCTAATTGTAAATATAAGTGTATTTCCAATTTTCAGTTCTTTAAACAGTCTCTTCAAAATTTTCTCATTCAAGGTTTGAGATACATTGAACATAGTTAATTGATAGGTTTTGATGATCTGACAGTACCTAAAATTAACTATTTTGGAGATCACTATGTGATAACCTGATAAAGCTAGATGTATATGCAATTTTAGATTTCCTGTAATATTTTCTAATTACTGCGCTATTAAAAAATTTAATCTGTGTTTCACATATTAACTGAGACACACGTTGGTTTCAAAAGTGGCTTGAAATTTGTCCTTTAAATAGATCACTTCATTCCCATCCAGTTTGTGAGACTCGGCCTATGCTAATATTATTAAATTATTCTAAACGTTTTTCATAGATTTTAGTTTTAAAAAAAGTGTTTGCTCACCGTTAACTAGCTAGAGTTGATTTTTGTTGAAAATAGTTTGCCCTATAAGATAATACAAAATCACTTGAGTCTGTATCGTGTTACGACTTACAGCGAGTAAAATGTTTATTGGAAAGTGTTTTAAGTTTTTCCCCGATTTGACAACAATTACCTAGATAATATTTTTATTTTATAAATCTAATATTTTAAGATTAAATTTTTGTAATTTTTAATCGTCAATATTTTTAGAAGATATTTTATATAAGGTAATAAAATTAAAATAAGTTATTCGTGTATTCATAAAGCTCTAGAAATTATCTGTAAATGGCTATAAGCCAATTATCGACCGAAAGCTGCTAAGTAAATTTACTACCGTATGTTTGAAACCATCAATAGAATATTTATTTAACCATACTTTTTCTAACGTATTTTAAATTCCGATTGCTTGATATTTGCAAACTAAAAAATGATCTTTGTCTGGAGAAAAATAATCGAAATTCATTTGAAAAAATAAACCGAAACTATTTTTTTCAAACTTATTATTTTCATCAGTCTGAAAAAAATAGTTCAAATAAGATAATTACAACTTACTCTGTCATTTTGGCACGTTTTGATAAAATCGTCAGTAATTGTTAACGGGAGCTCGATTTATTTCAAAGAGCATAACGTAATAGAAAGCAGTGATAATGATTATACCACTTCCCTCAACGCACAGTATGTCAACAGTGTTCATTATTTTAGTTAGGTTAATGATTTCCGGTTAATGGTACCGGTACCATTCATTAATTTTAAATAGATGTCCACCATATCGTAAATAGTAACTAAGTAAAACTAAACTGCGCGTGATGAACAAGTTATCTGATATGAAAGAAAATACCATTTAATCTTGCGTATATAATTATTATTATATCAATTAGATTATAAATACTTATTATTTAATTTACTCATTAATTAAGGGATCTGCGTTTTCTTTCTATTCGCATTAAAGAAATCGAACCATTTTCGTATGTGGAAACTAGAATCAGCAAAATACGAATCATAGCATACCGTTAAGAACTGATCTATTTGAAAACAAAAAGTTAAAAGTAATCGAAGTTTTAATGAATCTGAATAACTCCAGTAGTTTATTATAAAAAACTGCCGCGCAATGGCACTTCTATCCTGCCTAGAGCGTCTCCAAATATTAAAGGTTTATAAACTTATGGCTTTGAAATTTTGGCACTGAGAGCTTATAAAAAAACTATAGTAAACTTGTAATTTTTTATGATAATGCAATAGTTACTTAACTAAGCCGAGATTATTATATTTATGACGAGTTTTTAATTAATTTTCGTGTAATCCTACATTCTAATCATTTTTTGTATGGTATAGAGTGCGATAGAAAATATTTTAAAATAAAAGCTAATTCAAAGCAAATTAATTAGTCGTTAGCTTACATGCGTTATACGCAGAATTTAAAAAAAGGAAGTAACTATTTTTTTGGATGGAAAAAATAACGAAATTCTAAATGCCGGCCAACCGAAAATATACTGTACTAACAATTCAGCTAAGAACCACAATTTCTAATATGTTTAGTATAAATAAGATCAAAGTTTAATACTTTAATAGATAATAAATATTTATTTAGTAAACCAATTATTTTACAAACCATCTTTTTTAACATAATTGGTAAAGTATTGTACCTTCATGATGACAAGAACCCTATTATTTTGTAAGAATACAACACATTCGTCACGCCTCAATCACAGATATATGCCTAATATATATGGACGTGGCGGGTGTCTCCTCACTATGGCCAAATCACGATCGCACTTAATCAAAGCTGCAAATAATGTTGTAGCCGACGGGCGGCCAGGCTTAGGGCCACGGTCTAGCTACACCTTACGGAGGGCGCGAGCCTCCTGTAGTTCGCGTATTACGCGGGCTGTAGCGCACTGGTTCGCTTCGCCCCAACACGCCTCGTGGAACGGTGAAACAGGGCCTGCATGCTCGGAGATCGATCACGAGCGACGCGCAGAGGCGACCGGGGTGTTCCCAGCCCCGGGCTTCGGCGAAAATGAAACTAAACATTTCTGCTTCCATGACGTACTTTCCACCACCTGGTTTTTAATTGCCGTAGAGAGACGTAGAGAGAGCCGATCCCATAACGTAGACGACTTCTAGACCGATTCTGCTTGGCTGCTGAAGACACACTGAATTTTCTGGCTGCCCTGTTCCTGCTGCTTGCTTCCGACGATTGTGACTGCCTAGTTCCTGAAGCTTGCTTCCGACGATTGTGGCTACCTAGTTTCTAAAGCTCGCTTCCGACTATTGTGGCTGCCTCGTTCCGGCTGCCTAGTTCCTGAAAACTGCAGTTTCTTGTCATGGCTTCTTCTTCTAGTTATTCCCGATGACTGATTTCGATGACTACTGGAGCCTCGCCGATGATGCACTGATGAACTGCACCGGGTACGGGCTTCTTTTATTTGCTCTATCCCAACGGGTTGTGACTTCCGATTCCACCCTCTTTCGATCCCAGTTTCTTTTGCGTCGCTCTCCCTTTACCTCTCTTTCTCTAACCCGGATCCTAGATAGGTTTGTACGCAGCAAGCGTTGCGTCTCATTGTTATTTTAAAAATTACATAATATAGATATAAAATATAAAATATATATAGTTAGAAACAAAAATTTTAAAAATTAAAGATAATCACAATATAAAGTATTAATTAGTAAAAATTATTTTTGTGTAAATTGTGCTTTGTGTCGTTCGGCTTCGAACAGCGGATCTCGACCATATTGTGCTTTCTATGTCGTCCGGCTTCCAGCAACGGGCCTTGGCCGGAATTTACTCTCTGTGTCGTCCGGCTTCGAGCAACAGACCACGAAATAACCGAGATGACCCGTGCATCACGGTTATGTCGTGTTGCCTACAAACATTTTGGTCAAAGCGCTACAAAGTTCTTTCGAAACCTTGTCAAAATAACGAGTTATTCAATAATTGTTTGTGAAAAAATTGCTACCAAAGAATTAGCAATTCTTGAATATTTTTCTCATTTTTCTTTAGTCAATTATTATTTCGTTTTTACAAAACACCAACTCTAGTGACGTACAATGTGACAGAGTATAGCACTAATATCGTTATTTTCACTTCCAACACATCTAAATTGGAAAATATATTGGTATATTTTTATAGTCCAAATTTATTTTTTCCCTCTTCAGTTTTCTGAATAAAGTGATGGCACTAAACTTTTTTTTTATTTTTCATTATTGAAAACAAATATTCCAATTAAGAAGTCTATGTATGTCATCAGTTATTAATAATTCATCATTGACGTTATACCGAGATGTAAAGTAAATAAATGCGGATAGCATAGTAAGTGAGGAAGCACAGTCCATCCCAATGATATAATTTTTTAACAGATCACTTTTGCTACGCAAAATCAAACATGATACACTTTGATATGTGGGAAGTTTAACGATTATTTTGCTCAGTTATTCGTAGTAAATATTGGTGGTTATTGTACTACTTGTAGGAAGAAATTCTGATTAAATTATGCAATTTATACTCCACCATACACTTAGAGGAACGTTTTGGCCAATATCATATTTTGATATTGGTATGCCTCTCTTAGTCACTGCCGCTCACACGAAAAAATTACACATATCACCCATTTTAAATATCCTGCAACAAGATACTTCAGTCAATCATTGGGACGATAATAACTTGACAGATCCATGCATGATGCTTTGCTCTTTTTTATCTTAAAAGAAATCCAAGAAACAAGAACTCTCTTGGTTAACTTTGAGGAATTTCTAAATTACTATTGTCCTTCACTCACTCAATCTCAATTTTTAACTAAACAAAACATCGAAGATCGTTCTTTTTACATACTTTAGAAGAAGAAGAATGTTAGCAACTATTTATCACATGAGACGACAGCCATTTCTATCATGTTTTGAATCCTTCTCGTAAAGCTTCCTAGTTTGAAAATGGAGAGTTCAGGCGACGCCTTTTACTAAATTTTATTTTCATTTATATACTTACTTTAATGTATACAGTCTATATACACGGCGGACTTATTGCTAGATTAGAGTAATTTCTTGGAACCAACCAAAATACCAGTCTAGCCCCGCTCGATAAGCGGTCGGGAATGGAACCCAGATAACCGCATTGCGCCCTTATGATCTAACCAACACACCACGATATGGACATTTTATCTCAAATTGTATCTAATGTCTAGTGCACTAGATAAAATAACTTGATTTTAATTAGGTTAATATGTCATAGTGGGCATTAAATTTGGTAATTTTTATATTTATTTGTTAAAAGTGTGATCCAATACTTTTTAAGAATCATACAGTTCTTAAAAATGAGATTAAAATAAAATAATTTTGTTGCTTTCTACTTAAGAATTCGTCGTAAAAAAGAATCCTTATAAAATCGTTATATTCGTCCGTATTTCACAACCTCATAGCTTCTCCAGTTTAAATGCTTGCTATTTTTCAAATAGTTGTTTTATATGGAGTTAAGATGGAAAAATCTTAAAAAAATGTAGTCGAATATTAATTCAAACACTTAACGTGGAATAAACAATTCTGTAGATGAGTTAAGGTATCATTGGAAAGGTATTTCAAATATAAAAGTGAGGTTCAGTTTATTATTTTCCCCTTTTAAACCGCCCGCTTACCCCCGACCCCTAATTTACCATGTGATTGAAAAATTTAAATAAATTCGAGATACTAGAATTTGATTAGAATATTCAAATAAAATTATTTCCTTTAATTAACTGTAACAGTTTCAAGAAATATAGCTAACTACGGGACCCTGATTTATTCACACCCCGATGAGCATTTAATAGAAAAAAATTATAATTTAATAGTTAGTAAATACGCATTTACTATTTCAAGTAAAATGAAGCACAATCTGGAATTCCAATTCTCAACCACTTTTTTGAGCAGTTGGGGTCATATATTAGCAGTGACGCAGCAAATGTTGTCTCCCAAGTGGTCCAATATCTGTGGTTTATCAGTATAACCTTACAACTTCACATATTCACGCTGAAAATAATCCATAGCTGTGATATCACATGGTTGTGGGTATCAATTCACAAGATGTTTACGAAAAATTATGCACTTAAAGGATATTTTCTGTAATAAATGAATTGTGCCGCTTGCTGTATGGCATCCTGCACAGCCTTGTTTAAACCAAAACTCTCCAACATTAGCATTCAATAGGGGGACAAAAAAGTCAGTAATATGGCGCTCTCCATTGACTGTAAGGTTTGATCTTGGAAGAATTACGGATCAGTGATTCCACCAGTTCATAAAGCACACCAAACAGTGACTTTTTATGAGTATCTCAATAAAACTCCAAATCCGGTAATTTTGTTTAACTATGGACCCATTCAATCAAAAATGATGGACCCATTAAAAAAAAAAACTATGCCCTGAAAAATGGTTGATTCCAGCCAGCCACAGCCATATGCCTAAAATTGTATTTAAACACAAATGGCATGTAGTTACCTTTTCAATAAAATCAATACCATGGCCATTATAATGATTTTTATCGTTTTAAACTTGTATATCTCTAAAAAAACAACCTGTACATCAATAAAGCTTAAAATTCAAAATGAAGAAGTTATACTACTAGTGTTACTCCTTCAGTTTGGAGTTTAAGCTTTTTTTATATACATATTATGATTACACAATATGTATATCAATAAAACTTCGACATCAAAATAAAGAAGTAACACTAGGAGTATAACGTCTTTATTTTGAAGTTTAAGGTTTTATTTATATACATACGAGTATTATGGTTAAATATATGTATATCAATAAAACTTCGACATCAAAATGAAGAAGTAACACTAGGAGTATAACTTCTTAATTTTGAAGTTTAAGGTTTTGTATGTAGATGCGAGTATTATGGTTACACAATATGTATATCAATAAAACTTCGACATCAAAATAAAGAAGTAACACTAGGAGTATACCTTTTTCATTTTGAAGTTTAACCTTTTTTTATATACATATTATGGTTACACAATGTGTATATCAATAAAACTTCGACATCAAAATGAAGAAGTAACACTAGGAGAATAACTTCTTCTTTTTGAAATTTAAGGTTTTATTTATATACATATGAGTATTATGGTTACATAATATGTATATCAATTTAACTTCGACATCAAAATGAAGAAGTAACACTAGGAGAATAACTTCTTCATTTTGAAGTTTAAGGTTTTTTATGTAGATACGAGTATTATGGTTACACAATATGTATATCAATAAAACTTCGACATCAAAATGAAGAAGTAACACCAGGAGTATAACTTCTTCATTTTGAAGTTTAAGCTTTTTTTATATACATATTATGGTTACACAATATGTATGTCATTATAACTTCGACATCAAATGAAGAAGTAACACGAGGAGTACAACTTCTTCATTTTGAATTTTAAGGTTTTTTTATATACATATTATGGTTACATAATATGTATATCAATAAAACTTCGACATCAAAATGAAGAGGTAACATCATAAGTAATTACTCTCCGGAACATCATTAATTTAAGAATTAATGATGTTTCGGAGAGTTGATGGAATTGAAGTAGTTGGTGTTTTAACAGGCTATAAATCTCTGTGGCAACTTATTGCACTATTGTAGTTATACCGAGTCTCGTAATCTCGCAAGTTCCACTGTAGATAGTTAGAAAATGGTGGATGTCTAATCAATATATTTAATTTATATTTACATATAAAAATATATAATTAAAAAGGAAATTATTCGTTACGCTTTACAGTATGCATGGCTTCATTTGTTACTTTTAAATAATTCTATTTGCCCCATCTTTTTGGAAATACGGGTTACGGAATAGAAATATTAAATGGGAAAAAAACGTAATTTCTACGAATCGTGAATAATATTATTAACTGTTTTTTTTTCTACAAATAGAATCAGATGTTTGGTCTTTATACATTCGAATACTTGTCACGCTAACTTCCTTTCGATTAAACGAGATAAGTTGTGGAAAATATTTACTGCTCCGTTTCCGAACGGCAAATCGCGCGGCCTTCGCTAATGGCATAATCCCTTTTTTCGTTATCTCTGGATGTAAGCGATCTGATCTTTTTGTAACTTTACCTTCACTGAGTTAATCCTGTGGGATTTACGGTGGTGGAATGCTATTTTTTTGTTTATTTTTTTGTGTAAGGCTGCGAGATGTAGGTGCGCGAGCTAATTGGTTCACGAAGGGATTGGAGGATTTAGTTAAGTGTCGGATTATAATAATACATTATATTTTTCATAACAATTTATTATCCATTATTATTGTCTTTAATAAATATAATAAGATTTTAGACGTGTTTCTTAGATTTTTTGTATTGTTTTATCTACGAGGAAATACGCGTTTTATTATTGGAGTATACGTAAACTCTTAATATAATGGGTTTATTTAAAATGGGAGAGCTCAATAATTAGTTGCACATTTATTAGAATATCATCAGATGCGATTAACTAGTTATTGTGGGGGCACATGATTCAATTTGTTTTGAATAACTCGCAGAGTTTCCAATAATTTGTTTTTGGATACTCGTAGTGAAAGAAGCGTTCCTTTAATTCCTACTTGGCCGTCCCTCCATCCATCTGTTTATCACAGCCTCAAAGTTTCTTTAATATTTTATCTACTTGTTTTATATGGAGATTTCAAATTAATACGCAACAAAATGTAAAGAGATATGAAATATACCGGTTCATTCTTTTAAGTTGAGACCAACAAAAGTTATACGCAAATCAAATTGAGTTTCATTTATAATTTTTGCGTTCTTAGGCCCCGCTTGCCAAATATTATTCTTGGAACATGCAACGTATCCCTACCTTACTTCAATTTTTTATTCTTGGGTTTGAAGATTCAGAGAAAAATTTAATATTAAGGCTAACTTGCTTTAACAAATTTTAAAATACACACACATATATATATATATATATATATATGTATGTGTATATATATATATATATATATATATATATATATATAACTGAAAGCCGTTGTGGCGTCAGAACTGCCCACGAGACAATTGAGGGTGATGAAAATAACACTATCCAAAGGCTAATATGAATGAGGTTAATTAAAAATAAAGTAAAAACCTCAAAATTAACAGTGACTTAATAACTCAGACTGTGCGAGCTGGATGTGCTTTTTGACTTCTATAAAGTGAACTCATCAATTACGACACTGCAAACATTCACAATTTGTTGAAAATATCATTATTGGCTACAATCATATTACTTTGCATAAATTCCAGAAACAAAGTGTCAAAATGTGGTGTGGAAGTGGTCGGATGAAGGACAACTCGATTCCAAAGTGAAGCCAATAAAGAATTCACTTTACGGGATCAACAAGTCACTGATAAGATTTATTTTGAAGACTGAAGTCATTTTTTGTCAGATTTCTTCGCATATAGCATAAATAAATTTCAAGATCCAAGCGGCTGGTTACTTCTGCATGGGAAAGAACCAGCTCATCAGGTGTTCATTGTCACGGTGCTAAGAATCTATGTAATGGATTTCAAACACCTCTCCTGTGGAAACTTGACTCGACCCTAGAATCTATAAAGTAGAAAGTCCACAATTAAATGAAACTACGTGATGTAGTATTATTTCTACTTTCTTTAAGTTCTTTACTACTAAAAGTAGAAAGTCGTAAAAAGAAATTCATAATATCAGCATTAAATAATAGAATAAGAGAAATACAAATACAATAATTTATGCTAATTGTACTATCATCTGTTTTTTGTTTGTTTTGAATCACATGGTTTTTTTTAATGCATCATGGCGGTGAATCCCAATAATATTTGGAATACTTACTCGTGAACAAAAGCGCTTACGTAGGAGTGAGATGAAAGTTCATGTGCGATTTGCTAAAATTACCACGGTCTTCCATAAATATTTGTATTTTGCAGTCAAAATGTTTTTGTTCTATATATATTGTTAGTGTTTTGTAGTGCTTTGTTAGTAATGTTCTGTAGTTCTTATAGTATAAATTTAGAGAAGGAACATGCAGTATACTTTAAAATGTTTTGTATCCATTTTCACCTGTCACAAAACAGCCAGTTGTGGAATATTGCGTGCAAAGAGTATTAATTCTTGTGGTAACTTATTATTAGTATCACATCTCTAAATATTTGTCTGTTTTTTCTCTAAGAAGCCTGTCTTTTGGAAACCTTTAAATAAAATTAATGAAATAAAAAAGTATAATATTCAAATATATAAAAACTTCAAGTAAAAATAATAAACAAGATTTCATTAGTTTAAACTGAATAACAATTTTATTCATTCAAACAAGCTCAAATTGCACAGTAAGTACACGACATGGTAGCTTGCATCTAAAAGTTCACGACAAATTAAGTCAACTTTAGTCAAAATTAATAAGTTGCTTAAAATTAATTTTAACAATCCATTTTTATACCGCTGCTGCTGAAAGATCATTTTCAATTTTAAAACGTATCCCTACTTACTGCAGAAATACTCACACCCAACAAAGACCCTCGGGATTAGATATAATAGCTATAGTAAAGAAATTAATCACGAATTTAAAGAGAAAATCTTCTTTTTATGACCATGTTTCAAAACATTTCTTGCTAAAAAAAATAAGGATAGATTTAGAATATAAATCATTTTTTATTTTAAAACGTACTTACACTTACTCCAGAAATATTCAGCGCCAACACTCTCGGGATTAGGTATACTAGCTAATGTAATTGGACCAGATCATAAAATTATAATGGGTCGTACTAATTCATCCATTATATAATTTTTTTGGATAACTTTCTGTCACTCCACTATTTGCCTCGCAATGCATTTATGGTCGTCCTACTGGAATAAAATTTGGGATTGATTTCGAAAGCCAAGCATAATATATATTAAAGTAGCCAGTAGAAAAACTTGTGACTCGTAGGCTGAGATGAGATCTCCATTTCCAAATTGTAATGTATTAACCTAAAGGGTTTATGGGAAAGATCCTTCAAATCAATAAAATTATATGGTTTCAAATTCAGTTAACTACTTTACCTTGAATTTCATTTTGCGGAGCTTTAGCGTATTTAGTAAGAATGTGGCCTGTTTAGTAAGCTAAATAAGTTTCTAAAGCTTCTAACAAGACTCAAACGCTAGGCTCATTTCACATAATGTAACGATATATTTACAATTTATATCGATGCATCTTCTCTAATAATTTGATCATACAAAACGATTGCCGAAAGCTCTCTTGTGCTCAAGCGTCTGATAGCCTCATTAAGCTTATCGCTTTCTAGTTTAACCGCAGAGATCTTGTATATGTCATCCTGTATTCTAATGAGGTGAACTTCGCTAACATATCTAAATTGTTAATGTGCTATAATATAATGTGGTAATTACATTGAGGATAAGGAATATACACTAACTGGAGTGTATTCTTTTCTGCTCTAATTGTTGTCCAAAATTTAGTGGTACTTCCATATGGAATTATTTTAGACGTAATTAAACTGAAAATTATATAATTTAAATCAAAACTATCTTATTACTTATACTCTTTGTGGGATTTCTACTATCAGTGTAATTTTGAAAACAATGAAAATATATATTTTATTTAATGGAGGATAAAATTAATTGGATACTATAGCCAATCGAAATGATATCTTTACAAATACAAGTAAACAAATTTGAATTTTTTAATATAATTATTTAACTCCAAGAAAACTCGTTAAAAACGTGCTTTCTAAAACACATAGTTAAAAGTTAACTAAGTGTTTCGGAAATCAATTTTCATTTTTTAGTTAAAATAAATATATTAGTCGGAAACTTGGCCGATTTATTTAAATCTCGATGCTTTATTTTTAAGTTGGGTTTAGCTGAAATAACAGAGTACTTTATCCTTTTGGAAATTGAACGATACGACCCACACGCAACATCTGGTAACAGATTGGTTCAATATTTAAATATATTTCTTAAAATTATTCACAATTTTCCTGCGATAATATAAAAAAAAAACATTGTTGACCTAAATTCAAACCGTGAAGTTAACAAATTTTACCTTCTCCTCCTCCCCCCCCCCTCCCTTCACCAAGAGAATCATAATAGTTATATTATATTCTTGTATATATATTTTTTTAACCTATTTTTATCTGTTAACTGTAACATATAAAAAATAAGTTAAAAATTTTTTTTTTAAGCTATTGCATAGCTTTTATCTCGGGCTTTGAGCACGGCGACCGAATCAAGAAATTCCGTAAAGAAAATAAACCTAACACCCCCCACTCCGACCGGCACAGCGGTGCGGCTTTGAAAGCCGTGCATCGTCTAACGTCGTTTCAGTTCGGCAGACTTCAGCACGGTGTTTGTGTGCGTGCGACTAGACGTATGCGTGTAGACTGTACGAAGCTCGCACGGATCGACACGAATAGACACGCTGCTCCGAAATCGGACGAATACGTAAGCAGCTGTTTGTGAGAAAGTATATAGGTGTATAGGTATCTATCATCTATGTACAACAGTGAATAGCTGTACGCGTAAAATTTGTGTATAAAGTGTTTTAAATATGAATAATAATATATACAAAGTGCATTTATTAATGAAGAAAGTGATGAGAAAATAGTGAAAGAAAATGAGTGAGTACTCTATATATTTACATTTTATTATTATTACTGCTATAAAAATAACCTAAATTTTTGATATTAAAATGAGCGATCTTAAAAGCGATCTTAGAGTTTAAATAAATATTATAATTGCATAAGTTGATAAAAAATGCTGTGCAATAGCTTTACCGCGGCAGTCCCGAGTACCACACGTATTTTTTTTGTTAACTGTAACAGTAAAAAAAAGGGTGCGTGTACTTGTGTACGCGCGTGAGAAGTTATACTTCTTTGGCATCATTAAATAATACATACGGATAGATAACCTCAATTATATTGGAGCACTTACGGATAGATAACCTCAATTATATTGGAGCACTTAAAAAAGTCTATAAACACAATTTTTCACTAATATTTACGAATAGTAAATATATTAATCAAAATATTGAATTTAAATCACTACTGAATATAATTTATCAACACGTATATAAATCGCACTTATATGAAACTAAAACACGTGTGTGAATGTAGACACTAAAAACATGTGGATAAATACTATGAATATGAAAACAGTGAACAGAGGCGACGATGGTGCCAATAGCTTTTGTTTCGAGACTGCAACCGATGCAACTTCATACTGTAACTTTTGTGTGACGAATCTTAAAATTTCACTCTCATCATTTTTTCATAACGCACCTAAAGAAGTATAACTTCAACAAAAATATGATTTATATGGCTGTCTATTGCTTTACACGCTATGGATCGGTGACAGGTAAGTCAATGTACATATGTATGTGGTGGTGACATTTTGTTGTTATTACGCTTTTCAGTAGCTTCTATCTGACGCAATTATTTACTTTTTATCCGAACATTCCATATGAGCAGCATGATCGAATAACAGTACTAGTGTTTGAATGTCGAGACAACATTTTATTATTTTCATCATTAATATGAATTCCGTGAAATTTAAACTAGAGACAGTGTGAATTTTTTTTATGAAAAAATGTTGATTCTGAAATGCTAAAAATTGTAGTGCAGAGCTTTTTCCAACTCTCTCATTTGACTGATATTCAGTTATTTCCGTGGAAATTGAAAATTGATCTTTCAAAATCGAAAGTTAATGGAATATTCATCTTTCGTTTATTTGATTAATTTCATTAATACTGACATGTGTTTATCAATTTTAATATTAGGTGTTTTTCAGCAAAATATCCCGTCCCCATTCAAGTTCATACAAGTACTTAACATTTTAAGTGGAATTCCTCCCTTACTATTTACATACTGTTTTGTCATGCATTATGATTTTGACAGTTCAACGTCATAATTCGCTTGTTTCTTCTCCATTATACAATTTAATAAAACTTTATTGATAAAAAATACATTTGCCTCATCTAAATAGAGTGTTAACCCTATTGGATTGAAGTACAACACAGATACAGATGTACATATGTATGAACGTTGCAACTAAGAACAAAGTGTTATATCAGGTTAAGAGCAAATTTGCGACACTTATACACCCAAAACAACTTGCAGATCGTAACCTGTTATTTGCTTATACATAATTATAGCTCATGATATTAATAACAAGAAGCATATATGTATAGATTAGCTAATAGATAAGACAAAGTCATAATATTTATATTACATACTAAAAACTGTCCAATGATCAAGTTATATTAGTTCTACGAACCACCTTTGCGAGTTGTAACGAATTTTTTGTTAGATTAATCTGATAATGAACCCGAATTAATTATTTATCCATGAAGGATGCTTCATTTCATCCCGGATATGGCACATAATAAATTTCGATATATTTGTAATAATCTTTTAAGTGAAGTGTCTATTGGGAAATGCATTGTGTTAATTAGGAGTGCACGATCAGTTTTGTAGAATATATCTATACAACTTGTATTATTTCAAGGGTGTCTTTTAAAAATGTATTGTTTTACCGACAAAGCTCACCTCTAAAAAATAATTAATTAGATCAACGAAACCTTCGGTATATGTAATATGTAACAATACTTTGCGTGTTTTTCACTCGCTCTTTCCTTATATTTACAAGGTTAATTATTAAAGCTATTAAGTTCTAATAATATTGAATGTATTTAATATTGTAAAAGTAACGTTTAAGATTAAAATATACAACTAATAACTGTTAACCTTTACGAAAATTTTGTTATCAACTAACTGATTAGGATTAGGAGTGAATATTTGCTCCGTCAGTTTTGGGTGAATAATTCCTTTTTTTTAATTTTTTCTTTCCATATGTTTTCATTTTTAATTTTCATCATGTAATCCTAAAGGATTGATGGTCGATAAATATAATTTTTGTATTGGCTTTTTCATTTTGTCGGCAAGAACGCAAATCATTGGTTTGCGAATAGAGTTGTGGACAGGTTTATAAGTAGTTATTATTGAATAAATTTGGCGTTAATTTTGTAGAAATGCATTATTCACAATTAAATGAAACTACGTAATGTAGTATTATTTCTTTTTCTTTAAGTTCTTTACCACGACCTAGGTTTTGTTGTATTACAACATCTTCCTGTGGGCTATTAGCAAAGATAGAAACTTTTCTAATAGCCCACCTGAAGATGTTGTAATACAACGAAACCTAGGTCATGGTAAGAACTTAAAGAAAGTAGAAGTAATACTACGTCACGTAGTTTCATTTAATTGTGAAGTAGTTATTATGTGGAAATTGAGATGAAGACTTGAATACAATTTTAGTTAATAGAAACTATATGAATTATTCAAGTAAAACAAACACCAATAGCACTCATATATTGAATCGTCTTTCAGCTTACCGAAGTTAGTTACTCTAGAATTTGATCGTGAAGGGTTAGTGATATTAGAGCGCTATTTAAATTTAGTGTCTAGGTAATCAACTATTATTGAGTCAAGTTTAAGGATGTATTTAAAAAATCCCACTCCTCAAGAACGAATGTTTACTAGTTGTAAAATCACCAACACACGCGTAGCGATGCCGCTTGTTGATATACAATAAATTTATAATCTATTCTCAATATTTTGATAACGCGCGTAGGTCATAAATTTGTCGCAATTATAACTAAAATTAATGAACGTGTTTTAAATATTATTTATTTGGTGACCAGTTTTATTTGTTTTATATTATTAAAATCATGTCGAAACAACGATAATAATATTTGTATTATTCAGGTTTTAATTCAGGTTTCATCCGTTGACCAGGCCGGCTAACCAGAAAAAATGCGTACAATGACCTTATGCTCCACATGCGGCTTTTCCGAGACAGTAGTAACTAGTTACGTTGCTGAAGGTCGTCAACCTCCAACAATATAAGAGACAAAAGGATTGGATAACCGCAAGGGAAATATTTATGGGCTCTTTTAAATATTTTATACTATGAGCCCTAAGGAAACCACAAATGACTGAAACCTGTTCTCTCGTGATATCCATGAAAACAGATCTCACTCATATGAATTAAAAAAAAAAACGAAAAAACATTATATGAATGTGTGAGCAAAAACATGGTATTACTAATTATTAAAAATAACGATAATGCTAATTATTAAATATATCACGTTTGTTCGTGGCGCTTTTCCTTCCTCAACATCACATGTGTGACATCATCAACTCCAAAACGAGGAAAGTTTGCGTCAGTTCCTCAAAATGACTTGCCTGATAAGGTCCAGAATTCTCTAATTAAAATTAACTTTCAAAATGCTTTGTTTTATATTTGTGTTTGTTAAGATGAAGGTTTTTTATTTAGTAGGTACACTTTAGGTAACTAAATATCGTTTCAACAATATAAATTGTAAAAAGAAATGGCTATAAAAGGGCCTGGTCTCACATAACAAAGTTTTATTCTCATCATTTTAATTTTCATAAAACATTAATGGAATGTGATGAAAGGTTTCTTAATTTCATGGATCTTGATAATCGAGGATCCACCAATTCTGAAAGCACACATTTTTAATAAAATTTCACTAAACATGATTCCACGTTTTCTTTCGAGAGTTGATCTTTCTTCGCAATAAATTCATATTTCAATTTAGTAGTATCAGTCCAGACAACAAACAGGCAGACATCTTGGCCAGTGATACGAAGCTCATCTTGTATTTGATAAAACCACAGATGCTTTATTTTGATAAAAATTTTACCACAATCGTGTTTCCAAAACTCATTTTTTTGTTTTAATCCTTCATCTGGATGCAAATTGAAGATAGATAATGGGCTCTAAATTTCGACAATACCGTCTGCATACTGACCATCTGGTGTGGCTCCTAGAAAAGAAAATTCATTATATATGAATTAACCTCACTCCTCAATATTGATATGTAAAATTTTTGGTAATTCTCTGAGTGCAGACTACTCTTTGTTTTTACCATGTTTTATTGACGGCATATGGTTGAAATCATTCCCGTATAAAATCTGTTTAACTAATATAGCGCAATTCGTATTTACACGTCTCTTGCATAATTTAGCAAACCAAGAAGCTGTTAATAACTTCCGCCTACGCTCTAACCAAAGTGCACTAGAATTTTGTTAAATTGTACTGTACTCTAGATCATGCCGCTCTTCAGGGTCAATACCAGAAACTTATTTATTTGTTTTTCGTGTGCTCTGTCTGTAATATCCACCTTCTGACAGTTCTCACGATAGTAAGAGTCTTTTGATAAGGGCTTGTTGTTTTTTTTTAATTCCTTTAAAATGTATAACATCAATGGACTACGAAATGATTCAAATTTCTATATGTCGGAACAAGCATCCATTTACAAAATAAATTTATGCACAAAAGATTACAAACAGACCTTTTTAAAAAGACACTACAGCAGCTACACACCGCCCTCTTTAAGAACCTAGTGGAGAAAAGTTAACTCTCTTTCCTCCTACATATTTAGCAACGCTCGAATTAAAGCTTTCTGCTAAATTATTTGTTCCTTGGTGAAATAAACTGTAAAAATAAACTGTATAAATGTGAAGATAAACTGTATAAATGTGAAGATAGTCTACGAGCGATGTCAGTTATTTTGTTGAAAATACCACAAATTGTTAATTCGGTAACTAAATTTTCACTATTATGCATATTCGCGGTACAAAAATAAGACGAGCAGTTAGAAAGATCGCCAAATATGTGATAGGGGCCATTAATAATATCTCTTTTTATATTGTCAATTTTTTCAACAAACGGTATATTTTTACTACCCAATGTTTCACGGACGAATACACACTTCAACGTAATCTCAAGTAATTATCATTGATAAGCTTCCGTGTTCTCAATGAATTGGCCGTGTTTGATGCAATTGCCAGCAAGGATTTCCGATAATAAAACAAGAGATGGTTTTTCCATTCTATTTTCCCTGCAGTGACATTTTTATAAGACCGAAAATTTCTTGCACTGGAGTAAGGCTTAAGTCTCCATCGGCAATCAATTGTGCATCGGCAATAATGGCTACCTCCGTTTTAGTTGAAGGACCGGCATAATTTTTAAAACAAGTATCTGATGGAGGCTCAATGCCTTTGTTGGACGACCGAGAACAAGTGAGACAGTACTTATTTATTACTCCTAAATAAATATTTTTTTACTAAAAAGACCTATGA